>ML108412.1:0-31792 GCA_003697995.1 Taxidea taxus jeffersonii
GCGGAGCTGTCTCGCAATCCGCTTCTCTGCTTTGGTGGCCCCTGTGGCCCCGGGTGAATCACCCAGCTGACTTCAGGACAACCCGCTTGTGTCCCCCTCGCTGGCCTGCTTTTCCCGTGGGGCCTGGGAGATGCTCACAACTGGGTCAACTTCAGGCTGAAGGACTCCTTGAATCTCTCGGAAATTCAGTCCAACAGTCCTTGGCTTATTGTGATCGGCCCCAGCATCTGTTTAAACCATTTGTCATTCTTAGCCCAGTGGGTTTGGTTAAAGGACGTGCAACTTGACTCGTGGAACCACGTGGCTGACAAATGAAAAGCACGCTTCTCAGTGCAGGGAACCGGTTCGGGTGGGGGGGGGAAGCTGCCGTCTGTTGCATTGGTTTTAGACAGTTGTCCCTTCACATGGCCGTGAGGCCAAGTCATCGTCCCCGGGTCCTCCCCCCCAAACACCTATTCCAATTTCTGTTTCAACAATTACTTACAGCCAACCACCAGTCGATTCAAAGCAGGGATAAAATTCAATAATAACAATAAAAATCAAATGAGCCCCAAGCCATTCTCTTCCATCGAGTCCAGTAACTGGCTGCCCACTCTGGTCCACCTGGTAATTCCGAGGGGCTGCATAATTGTTAGTTCGAACGAAGATTCACACCAAAATTGCCCAATGTCATCCGACAGCTACTTCCAGGGGATAACAGTTTTCCCACCACCGAACTGTCCCCCCACAAATGCACAGTTGTTTTCCTGGAGACTGTCACCAGCAACAGTCGGCCACACGTGGTCAGCGTCCTCCCACGGCAATGGGGCCCGCGACAAGGGCGGCCCCAGGTGCGGTCGTCCCCGGCAGCGAGCTGCCACCATCCCCCAGCAGGGGCCTCTCTGTCACCAGTCTGGGCCGAGGCCCCTCCGTCCTGCCCAATGCTTGTGCTTACACAGCAATTTAGCCCTGACATCAGGCAGGCCTGGGGCCTGGACTAAATCCACGTGTTGGTTCGGTCAAAGCAGGGGAACTCTTTGTGGGCTCAGACCCTGCCACGGGCGCTCGTGGCGGTGGTGGCAGATGGGAAGGTGGGGTCCCCACATCCCCTCTTTCGCCTGTTTCCCTGCAGGCTGGGGTTCCCCAGGGACCTGATCCCGAGGTGGAGATAACAGGGCTATGGAGGCAGGCTCTCTGGGGTCTGAGAGGGGGCTCCATGCCAGCACTTCCTCGTTTAATTGCTTTGTGTGAGACGAGGAAGAAGTTTGAATAAAGCAGCACCACGCTTCACTTTGGCTGATGTGGTTCTTAAAATGTGGCATAGGCAGAGCTGGGAGTGTTGCCTCCGTTTCCCACAAAACGAGCACGTGCACACATGCACACACACACACACACGCACGCACGCATGGATTGATTCAGTCCAGCGACTCACAGGGGCCATGTCCAGCCGCAGCGTCTTGACCCGGTTCTGTTTCTGATCACGAGTCACAGACACATAAGTGGCCTGATGTCTCCCCAGAGAAGGTGTGAAGTCCACTCACCTGGAGAGTGCTTGCCCGGAACCAGGTCCTGGGCTGGGTACTAGGGGTGACCGTAATGGGTCAGATGTGCCTCCAGTCACCCACAGTCTGGCGTGGGAGAAGACAGATCTATAAGTGATTATCATAGCCTATGGCCAGCACCAGGATAAGGAAAGTCCCAGAGATCCCTATAGTCAGCGAAGGCTTCCTGGGGGACCTTTCACCAAGCTGAGCTGGAAGGATGAGTGGGCAGTGGTAAGCAAAGGGGAAAAGGACACAGAGGGCCCCTGCGGAGGTGGGGAGAGGAGCTGGGGGAGGTAGGTCGGTGTGGCTGCAAGTGTGGGATGGCAACCTAGCAAAGTATGGGGCCTGGATTGTGGAGCCTTTGCATTCATTAGGGTCCTTTGGCTGTAAGCCCACCCAGGCTCGCTTCAGCCAAGAAGGGCATTTTCAGGAAGGAGATGGTTGCAAGTAACAGAAACTTGCGGGAGCCAACTTAAAAAAAAAAAGGTGGTTGTGGTATTGCTTGGCTCACATAAATGAAAAATCCAGAGATTTCTGGCTTTGGGCATGCTTGGACCTAGGAATCAAATTCTGCAATAATCTTTCTCTGTCTCCGCCTCTGGCCTTTTTCCTCTGAGGCTGAGCTGCTGAGGGCCTACTTGAGTGAAGTCAGAAGGAAGCCCAGGGCAGCGTGAGTTGGGCTTGGTCCCCGGTACTAACAGAGCCTTGAATGTTGTACCCAGGAGCAGGGACTTATTCTGGACTGGGGGAGCCTGAAAGGTTTGGGCAGGGGAGTACGGGATCAGGCCCTAGAAAGGATGAGAGCATTTGCAGGGAGCCACAGAGGGCTGAGGAAGGAGTTACCGACCTTCGAGGTTGTCAGCTTTTCTCGGGAGAGCAGATGTCTTTATGGCTTTTATTGTTCTTTGGCAGATCCCCAGTGAACTGATAGAGTGAGGCTTTAATAGAGATGGACAACAAGCTCCCATTCACACATGAGGGCACTGAGGCCAGAGACGTCAAGTGACTTTCCCAAAGCCACACAGCATTCAAAAATTAGACAGACTGCCTTTTTTTCTATTCCAACGGTGTCTGTTAAGGTCTGAGGCCCTAGCCTGTGTGAACCCCTGCATCTTGGGGTGAGCCACATAAGGAAGCTCCCCAGAAGCCCCCATCAAATGGGGCAGAAGGGAGGGAAGGGGAGGATTGATCTGGTCTCCAACCTTGCATCCTCATCAAGAGGACACCAGGGGGCATTGGCTGTGTGTCCTGAGGACCAGCTGAAGGACACCCTGCCCCCACCCCATCCCCCGTAGCCGGAAGCCAAGGCACAGGCAGAGATGTGTAGTGGGATTGTGCCCCGTGGCCAGGCGGCCAGGAGGGGGCTGGCCCGAGAAACAGGAAATAGCTGGGTTTGGGGAAGTTGCGTGGCCTGGCCAAGCCAAGCCAGCCCGCCATCGGCTGGGCAGCCCTCACTACGTCCCTATCAATGCCCCGTTTGAGGCTTACACAGGGGTCCTTTGACAGGGCCGAGCTGGGACCCACTGAGAAGGCCTGTTTGAGCTGGAGGTCCGGAAAGGAGCCAGCCCTGGGAAGGCGCGGGCTGCGCGCAGGCTAGGCAGGTGAAGGCTGCCCAGGCACGGGTGTCTCTCGAAGGGCAAGCGAGTCAGCAAAACCCAATCTGGGTCCCCCAGGGGGAGCCCTGGTTTCTCAGGACTCTGAGGGTAGCTGGAATGTGAAGCTCTGTGACTCTCCCGGACTTCAGGGTCATCTCTGCCTCTCTCCCCAGGCCCCGTGTGGCAAGCGCTGTGTGATGGTTGTCAGGTTCAGACCTGACAAATCACTTGCCCAAAGTCACGATCAGTTGGAGAGCAGAGCTGAGTTTGACTTCTGCAATAGGCCTGACCGGAGTCTGAGCTTGTCCCCCTGGTCTTCTCCAGTCTACTCCATCCACCTGACAAGGGCATGATTTTAGAAGCTTGGGAAGCCCCTGGCAGATAGGGACTGATGTATACCCATCGCTGCGCACTTGGCTCTGAGGACAGGCCTGGCTCGAGAGCTTGCGGTGGCCAGGGGTCCTTCGAAGGTGGAGGGCCCAGACAGGAGGTGGGTGGGGGGCGTGGTCCAGGGGAGGGAGGCTGGGGCATGAACTCAGGCAGCGGTCATGGGCCTGAGTAGACCCAAGAGGCATTTGGGAAGCAGGACCCAAAGGGCCCGGACAAAGAAGTGAGGAAGAGGGAGGGTCAAGGCTGGTGCCCACATTTGGAGAGCATGTGAGAAGGTGGTGCCCAGCTTTGAGCTGAGGACACAGGGTAGGGAACAAAAGAGGATGACCTGGGTTTTATTTGCATTTGTGCTACCTGGGGGGACACATGAGGCAGGACCTCAGGGCACAGCTATGTCTATAGGTCTGGAGGTCAGGAGGTAGAGGAAGGAGGGAGGTTGGGATGAGAGTGTCATCTGTGGATGTGCGGGGGATGGTGACATATGGGTGGGGTGTCACCAAGTTTCATGGAAGTGTTAACCCATTGTGGAGCCTAATCTGACCTGTGGCCACCCTAGATGCGTCCTTGGATGGAAGCTGCTACCTCCTTGCCCTGTCTAGCCTCTGGCTTCCCACCTGATCCGACTGCTTGTAGGGCCCGTGACTGAGGCAGCATGTGCAAGGCCTGACGGACACATGAGGGGCCTCAGAGGCACTGGTGAGTCCCAAGGGGCCATGGACAGGATGGGTACCTAGCTACATCTCAGCAGCCAGGGGCATGGGGATGAGTATGCCCACTTTGCAGGTGAAGAACCCTTGCCCTGTGCTTACCGGCAAGTTCCCCACTTTGTGGGGTCCCTTCAGACTTTTAAGGACACCAGATTCACGTTCACTTAGGCACCCTGAGAAATATCCCCAATCTGCAATGAAAAGTTTCGAGAAAAACAGTTCCCAGATTAAAGGAAGGGGACGACCCGCCCTTGGGACCACCTTGGATTTTTCTGGGAGCTGCTAGAGACTCTGCTGTGGATACAAGCAGCAGCTGCTGTGGGTCTCCATCCACTGTCTGCCTGGATGGGCTCTCTGGGAGCCTGCACTCGCATTCCAGTTTCCTGGCGCTCCAGCAGGAAGCCTGCCTAATTAGTCACTAAGAGTGCTCTGATAGGCAGTGGGCTTGGCAGAGAGCAGCCAACGCAAGTGAGCTACGGCTCTAAATAAACAGAGTCCATCTGGTCAACCTCAGTGGCCCAGCTGGTCAGGCAGGACGTTGGCCTTGCAGCTTCCTCTGTTCCATGTGCTGGAGGGACAACCCAGGCAGAGAGACAGCCTGCGTGAAGACCTGGAGATGGGACTGCATGTCAGGGAGTGACTCCAGGGAGTCTCACCTGTGATGACCATTCTGAGCTTATAATCCCACAAATATGGTCGTCCTTGACCTTGACCCAGTTGCTGAAATATTATAATCACTGGAGCTGAATTTCTAATAGAGGGTTTTGGGAAGAGCCAAGGTATTCTCGAGTACTACATTTGGGTAGGACTTCAGAAGAAAAAAAGGACTTGCCTGGAATCTTACTGCACACCCCTCTGGCCCCTCTTCCTGGGGATGTGATATTGGGTATCTCAGGGGGGGTTGGGGGAGTCGGGAGGAAAGGTTAAATGTCTCTGGCATTGGACATCCTTAAGAATGTCCTTGTGTGGGACGCCTGGGTGGCTCAGTTGGTTAAGCGGCTGCCTTCGGCTCAGGTCATGATCCCAGTGTCCTGGGATGGAGTCCCACATCGGGCTCCTTGCTCTGCAGGGAGCCTGCTTCTCCCTCTGCCTCTGCCTGCCTCTCTGTCTGCCTGTGCTCGCGCGCTCTCTCTCTCTAACTAATAAATAAATAAAATCTTAAAAAAAAATTAAAAAAAAAAAAGAATGTCCTTGTGTGCCTGTAGTCACTTTGTGAGTAAGGACAGGGCCAAACCTTGTTCCCTGGTCATCAGACTCCATGGGGCACTTTTCCCACCCTCCTTCATCACTGAAGGCACCACAGAGCAAGGCCTGGAGACCGAGTTATGAGACTTACCACCAGGCTGTCCTTTTGGTACATCAGTTAGCACCTAGTCCTTCCCATACTGACCCAGAAGCAACTTTCCCCAAACTGAAGAATGCTGTACTTATCAATCTTTTGCCCTCCTCCCCCCTTCCTGCCCTCTCTCATTCTATACCAGTCTATACCACCTGAGCTAGGCAGAATTCTAGGATGGGTTCCAATGGCCTTGTATCCCTCTCTCTCCTTGAGTGTGGGTAGAGCCTGCGAAATCGATGGGATAGTCACTCCTGTGATTAGATTATGTTTCATGGCACAGTAGACTTTAAGAAAGGGAGATGACTTCAGGTGAGCCTGACTTAATCAGGTGATCCCTGAAAGGGACTGGGCTCCTTCTGAAGATGGGAACATGGCATGGGGGAGATGTGAAGCCTGAGTGGGCCTGGGAGGAGACCACTTGGCAGGTTGTGGAGAGTGGCCCCTGGTTAGCAGCCAGCAGAGGATGGGGGCAGAAGAGGGGATCCACTCTGACCACGGCAAGGAACTGAATTCTGCTAACCACTGGGTGATTATATTAAATTCAGAGCTCAAATCTTTAGGAGGGAGAGAGACAAATCAAAATGCCCTGGGAACTGGCATTGGGTGGGGAGGAACCAAAATCCATGTGCTGTGGAAGATGGTGGTAGGAAAGGAGGACGTTTTTGTTGGGAAAAAAATCAACTCAGTGGGGCCCCGACCATGATCTTTCAGGTCGCTGAACTCAGTACATGGGAGACCTGCTTGCTCTCTAGGCTGGATGGAATGTGCTGGGGGATAGCAAGCTCCCATTCAACAGGTGTCCTTCCCTAGGCTGGACAAGAGCTTTCTGAGACAGAGTTTATGTCTATGTTATGAGACTATGGTTGGTTACATCAGGACCACCTGAAGAGCTCAGAAATGCAGGTTCACTGGGTCTGGGATAGACCCCGGGAATCTATTTTTCTTTTGAAACATCTTAACCAATCTCTACCAATAGTTTGTGGGTACTTAAAGGAAGTAGAAAACAGAGAAAACCCCATAAATACAGGTAGGCGAGGATTCTGCTCAGAGCTTGCAGATCCCGGCTGGTCTCAGAGTCTGGAATAGGCATCTTTCTTCCCTCCCCTCCCCTCCCCTGCCCCACCTGTCAGAGGCCTGTTCTCCTCCACCCCCAGGAGGGCCCCAAACACATCCTCGTCTTGGTCTCCTACACCTGGGGAAACTGCCTTAATTTCATTTCCTCTTCTCCCCAAAGCAGCTCCTGAGACAAGGATTTGAGTGCAGGTAGTGTATGTGTGTGGTGGCCCCAGGAAATACAGTGAGAGGGGAAGCAAGGTAAGGAAACACTACAAGCCAGTAAGAAGTGCATTGATAAGCGGGTGGCTTCTGCGGGCAGCTGGGGCTCCCTCCTGTTGGGGACACTCTGGGGAACTGCAAGGAGCTCCCGCCAGAATTGTCCAGTGGGGAACAGGGAAGCTATGTTGTCCCCTGCTCCTCTCCCTCACTGGCGGAGGGCTGCCATGGGGACATGCAATTCCCAGGCTGCTGGCTCGCTGTCGGTATGCATGGGAACTGTCTGCGGCAGCCCGGGGTGTACACACAGGTGGGCTGAAGGGCCGTGGGACAGGTACCAGCTCTCTCTGCCCGGTTCCCCGAGTTAAACCTAAGCCTCCCCTCCAAACGCTCCTTCCTTCTGCTGGTATGCTTGACAGTGGGAGCCAAGCCCATGGATGGCCCCATAGATGCCCCTGGGGTACGGCCGGCCCTCTGGCCCCAAGAAGGCACCCACCATGGGATGGAATCTTTTGACAGCCATCTCCAGGTGAGTCTGATGGCGGCCAGGCTAGATCTACTCTGGGTTTCCTTTAGAGCCCAAGCCTCAAGATTTTAGGTTCCCCCACAGCGAAACAAGTCACCATTTTTTGAGCACAGCCTGGGACAACGTGCTAGTGCAAAAGTCAGAGGCTCTTCCTGGGAGGACCTCATGTACTCATGGAACGAGAGCCCCCACCACCAGTCAGTAAAACTTGAAGTGGAATCCACTGCAGTGAAGGAAAAAGAATACTTTGCTCAGTGCCAGAGAAGAGATGGGACAGAGCCGGGGAGGGAGAGAGGGGACAGGAACAAGACTGGAATGGCCTGGAAAAGGTGGCAAGAAACAGATTGTGAGAAGGCTTGAATGCCCGGTTGCATCTGAGTTTTCACCTAGAAGGGATATAGGGCCAACAGAAGCTTTTCTTTTCCCTTGGGAAGGTGACACTGAATACCCACGTCCTGTTCCGGGGCTTCTAGGCAGAGCCAGGCAGTGGCCACTCCTTATCAGAGGGTGTGCAGAGAGATGCTTGCTGTCTCTCTGTCTTGTTCATGTGTCCAGAGGCAGAGGACTTGGAAATGGCGAGACAGTCCGATGGAGGAGGCTTTGGGAAGGGGCTGTGCAGGGGGGTGCGTGTCTAGCCCCGGGCTATGTCCTGAGAGAGAAACACGCCTTTGTGCTAATAAGCCATCCAAGGGCTTATTTGTCACTGCAGCTTAGCCTGTTCTCTAACTGATACAAGAAGGCAAGGCGGAGAGAAGAAACATGGACGCAGCATTCACCCGTGTCATTCTCAACCTTGCTGTGACATGGGCACCAAGTTCCCAACTTGGCAGACATGAAGCGGAAGAACAAAATGGTGGAGTCAAGTGCAGCCGGTGGGTGAAGCCACAGGAACTCACCCCCGGGGCTGTGTCTGATTCCAGAGCTTTGCACTTCACAGGATTCCTCAAAGTCTGGCGTATAGGCCACTGGCAGGATGCGAGGTAATTTGCGGTGATGTGCGGATGCAGAAGTTAAATTTAATTAGTTTCGAATTTATCTGAAGGTGTATTGGAATACCTTTATAAATTGCACAGCAACCCAGAGATTTCACGGCTGTCATTTCTCAGGAGGACGAGGGGAATGTTTTTCACCAAGTGTGTTGGTTGGTTTAGACTTAATTAAAGAGAGTAAATAAATAAGAGTAAAAGTATGTGTGGATCCCGCCAAACTGCGAGGCTGGTGGAGAAGGAGGGAGGAGGAGCGCGCAATAACCAGGTTTGCTCTTCAGGAAAAGAGTGGAGTCATGGGGGCGTGGGAGGGGAGTCCTGCGCCCCTGCTATGGAACCACGCTTGCCCAGGGCCCCTCGATTTAGCACCAAGGCTCTCGCGGACTAAACACTAAAGGCTTTAAGTTTCTGGAAACCCGAGGTGTGTGAAAACAAGGAGAGGGAACAGCGGGAGCCCTTCACAGCTGCCCGTCTGACTTGCGAGCATTTTTTTCCTTCTGGTTCATACCGGACACACTGTTCCTGATTTTCATTCCTGGGGGGAAGAAAATTGCTTCACATTTTGAAAACACAAATATTATTTTCTTTCCTCAATGTATACGCTGAGCTTCCTCCCTCTAAGCCCTTGCTCCTGCTGTGGAATGTGAAAGCTGCCCCCTTTTTTGGGAAGAAACCTATCTCTGCTCCTGAAAACGTACCTGTGGCCCATTTTTGTGGCCCTGCTAATGAGCAGATGGGTGACACAGAAAAGGCGCCTGTGTTCCTCTGAGGAGCCCATAGAACGGCCATTCAGATGCAGAGCTGAAAGAGCCGTTTCATGGGCCCAGCTGCTGGCCCGGCCAAGAGAGCCGTGTACCCTGGGCTCCGGCCGCGGCCCCGTGCATCTGGGAGGGGATGCGGGGCTGGGAGGCTGCAGATCACGTTCTCCTCGCGCAGCTCCGCTGGGCCATGGCCACCGCTGCAGACCTCAGCCTGACCATGGTCGGTTCCCAAGGGAATGGAACCCACTCGTCACCTGTTGCTTCTTTTAATGCATTGTTTCACTTGATGACCAGATACCCTGTTCCAGCCTCGAGCTGGGTCCTGAGGGTCGTTGGAGGCTGGGTTGGGCCAGATCCCCACCTTGGAGGGAGCTGACGACTAGAGGGAGGGCAGCTAACACATTTATGATCTGTTGTGGGGAAGCGAGAGGCATTGCAGGCATTGTGCCCTACAGTGTCTTTGGAGAAAAGAATTACTTAAAAGTTGTAGAGGGAAAGGGACCAGCAGCCTCAACTAGCGTTTGAAGCTGGGGACGGCTATGAAGGATACAAGTAAATAAAATCTAAATGGGAAACATCAGAGGGAAATGCTGTTTGCTTCCTCCATCTCTAAACCCGGGGCAAAGAAGGATGAGGCCTGAGTTTCAGGCAGGGCTAACTGGCTGGTGGCTTCAGGCAAGTCATGGATTTCTCTGGGCCTCAGTTGTCTCATCTGACAAATGGGCTGATGCCCTTGGAGATGCTGATCTCACAGGTTTGTTTGGAGGACAGGAAGATACAGTAATAGAGTGTGCCTGCCATTATCGCTCAAGATTGTGAGACTATTGGTTGGGTCACTTTAAAAAAAAAGTCTGGGGACGCCTGGGTGGCTCAGTCTGTTGAGCCGCTGCCTTCGGCACAAGTCATGATCCCAGGGTCCTGGGATCAAATCTCACATTGGGCTCCTTGCTTGGTGGGGAGCCTGCTTCTTCCCCTGCTTGTGCTCTCTCTATCTCTCTGACAAATAAATGAATAAAAATCTAAAAAAAAAAAAGTCTGTACATTTCTTTTTGAGGCATAACTCATACAGGGTGAGCACACAGGTCTTAAATATTAACGGTCCTGTCCCCCAGAAAGGTGACAATCCTTTGACCCCCATCTCCCCTGTCTTCTCATTGCCTCCTCACATGGTCCCAGTGAGGCAGGGGGCAGAGAGCAGTAGGCCAAGAACTACCATTCCCATAACATGATAACAAGCTGAGGCTCAGAGAGGTTAAGTTAGCTGTTCCAGGTCACACAGCTGTTCAGCCACAGACAGAGATCTGAACCTGGGCCTTTCAGTTGGCCAGGCCCATGCTCTTTTCATGTGATCTCATCAATTACTGAACCTCCATGCAGCAGCAGGTCCATTCCTGGTGACGTTCGCTTATTTACAAGCCTTTATTTTTGCCTTTCAGTGCAGACCCTGGACTGGGCCCAGATGCAGGGACGAATCAGTCAGACTCTTAACAGCTCATGGGTGAGACACACAATGACAGAAGAATGGGAATGGGGTCCTAATCCTGGCGGTGGTGAGGGAGAGGTGGGTCTGGAGAAGGCACCTCCACCAAGCTACACCCAAGCAAGCAGGGTGGCTGAGACCACTGGCCTGGGGCCCTCTTCTGTCAATGATACTTAAAAAAAAAAAAAAAAAGATTTATTCACTTATTTTAGAGAGAGAGAGAGATCGATCATGCACATGTAGCAGGGCATGCAGGGGAGAGGGACAGAGAGAAATCTCAAGCTGACTCCCCACTGAGTACAGAGCCTATCTCCAGGCTTGATCCCACGACCCTGAGATCATGACCTGAGCAGAAACCAAGAGCCGGACACATAACAGACTGAGCTGCCCAGGCGCCCCTGGCAATGACTTCTTGGCAGTGTGACTTCAGACAAGTTACTTCATCTCTCTGTTTGTCAGTTCTTCTGGAAGGTGGGGGTAATAACAGTAGCTGCATCACGGGGTTGTCAAGGGAATTAAATGAGACTGTTCCTATAACTCTGCTCCTCTCACCCACCCTAGGAGGTAGGATCAGAGAGGTGAAGCAACTGGCCCATGGTCACACAGGCAGCCAGTAGCAAACCTGGGTAATTGGCTTCAGGTCTGTGCTCCTACCCATCCTCTATTGCCCTGTGCACACATGTCAGCGTGAAAGAGAGGGAGGGGCAGGTGACCCTGCTGGTACAAAGCCCTGGAGGGCCTCTTGGGGACCCCAGGTGTGGCTGCCGGGTGGGGAGAAGGCAGGGAGGCAGGGGACAGGCCAGGTGAGCAGGGCGAGTGCCAGATAAGGAAAATGATGCAGGTGAGTGCCGGGGGTGTGGGGCGAGGGTGCAGGGCTCGAGGCCATTGGGCTGGACTTTCCCTGGGTTTGGAGCAGCAGCTCTGGGTCAGGGCAGGCTCCAACCCCTGGCGGAGCTGCCCTCCACCCACCTGAGATTTCCTGAGTTCCAGTGGCAGGTCCGCTTCTGTAGGCAAAGGAGCCCTTGTGGTCGGAGGGGCCTCTTGAGCCCAGGCCAGGCGGCTCCCTCCCTCTCTGGGCACACACACCTCCATTCAGCCTGGGCCACGCCCCTCAAGGGGGCTAGGGGCCCCGTGCAGCCACCCCCATGTCAGTGGAGGCCGCCTGGTTGGGAGGCTGGGCGACGAGGTTGATAAGACCGGGACCCCACTGGTCCCCAGCACTGTGCCGGCTGCTGCCTGAGCTGCCAGAACCATGAGGCTCCTCTCTGGCACTGGCCTCGTGCAGTGTGGCCTGCTGCTGCTGCTGTTCCAGGCCCTGTGCACACTGGGCCTCGCCCCGCAGGCCAGAGGTGAGGGGGTCCACGTGAGGTGGGGGACACAGGGTGAGCAGCCTCTGACCAGCAGCCTGGCCAAGAGGAGCAGAGGTTAAATGGGGTATAGGATGGGCCGGGGTACCGAGGGGACTGGGGGCAAAGGGGTAGGAGGATAGCAGGCTGGCCCGGGAGCTGACAGCAATGGTGACATTCATAAGGGCCAGAGCAGGGGTGATCCTTGGTCTGTGCTATTGAGGGAGAGAAAGGAGTGGGCCTTTCTCTGCAGCCTCACAGCCTTCCCTGGGGCTCCTCAGCTCCCAGGCCCCGCTTGGGGACCACGCATGCCGCCAGGGCCAGCCTTGTAGGTCGCTGAGGACAGAAGCTGGAGCTGGCCCAAGCCCAGGGCTGCATGCATGCTCCATCTGGGGTGACTAGGACTCCATCCCCCTTTCCCCAGCTCCTCCAGCCTCTCTGGGTGTGGGCTCCTGCCTGCTGTACCACTCCCAGAGCTTCTGCCTTGGGCACCGAGTCCCAGAATGCCCAGCTCCTCCTGTACAGATGGGGAAACTGAGGCTGGAGAAGGGCATTCTCCTGGTTCCTGATGCACTGCTTCATGGTGTGGCTAATTTCCTCAGCCTCTCTTGGCCTCAGTTTACCCATGTGTAGCCTTAGCTAGTAGGGACCAGGGTGCGGCTGCAAGGTCATTTCTTTCTTTCTTTTTTTTAATTTAATTTAATTTATTTATTTTTGTCAGAGAGAGATAGAGAGAGAATGGGAGTGAGCACAGGCAGACAGAGTGGCAAGCAGAGGCAGAGGGAGAAGCAGGCTCCCTGCAGAGCAAGGAGCCCGATGTGGGACTCGATCCCAGGACGCTGGGATCATGACCTGAGCCGAAGGCAGCTGCTTAACCAACTGAGCCACCCAGGCATCCCTGCAAGGTCTTTTCTAAGGTCCCTTGAGGAGTTCTGATACCTAGGGCGCTGTGGCTGGAGGCCTGGGACAGCCCAGGACCCTTTTCCTTTTCTGATCTTTCCTGCATCCTCTCTTGGGAGCGGCTCTGCTTAGTTCTGGGGCACAGAGGGGAGGGACTTTGTACTGAGCCTTTCCTGACTGCAGGGTCGGGCCTTGAGAGTAACAAGCAGTGAGCCTTATTTTTTTTAACATTTTTTTTTAAGATTTTATTTATTTATTAGTTAGAGAGAGAGAGAGAGAGAGAGAGAGAGCACAGGCAGACAGAGAGGCAGGCAGAGGCAGAGGGAGAAGCAGGCTCCCTGCCGAGCAAGGAGCCCGATGTGGGACTCGATCCCAGGACGCTGGGATCATGACCTGGGCCGAAGGCAGCTGCTTAACCAACTGAGCCACCCAGGTGTCCCAGCAGTGAGCCTTATTATCCCCACTGGACAGATGAGAAACTGAGGCTCCTAAAGGTTCAGTGAGCTGCTTGGGGCCACGGGGGCTGAGCCGGGATTCGAACCCCACTCTGCTTCATTCCAGCTTCATGCATGTCCCAGCCCATGGGGCTGCCTGCTGGGGTGTCTGGAACATGTCTCCATGGGGATGTGTCTTAGGAATCCACCAGGTCAGGCTGCCATGGTGGCCACGAGGAATCCCTGCCCCTTTCCCTGCCCATGGACACCAGCCAGAAGGCTCCTTGGGGCTGAGAGAAACTGGGTCCCCTTGGGTGACTGGCTTTGATGCTGAGATGAAAGACACCAAGCTGACAGGCCTGTGCTGGGCCCTGGGGCTCTGTCCCCCGCCCCTCCCCCTGGCCCCGCAGGTCTGCCGTGGCTGTGGCAGCCACCCTGGGCCACAGCCCAAGAAGCGTGTCTTAAAGTCTGTCGTCTCCTTTGCTGCCCCCTGGACACCAGGTGTGTGCCTAGCCCTGTCCTGGCACCTTGCACGCACTCCTGCTCAGCTCCAGAGGGTTCTGTAAAGAGGGGACTGTCAGCTCATTGTACAGACATGAGCTCAGGGAGGTGCAGTGAGTTGCCCAGGGCTGAGATTTGAGCCTCTGTCTTCCCCAAGGGGCTGAGAAGCTGGGTCAGCCATGGTGTCCACATGCCGACAGAAGGTCCAAGCTGGCCTGGTCCAGCTTCAGTTTGCACTGCCCGGGGCTTCCAGTCTTGGTCTAAGCAGCCCCTGACCTTCACCCCCTGCTCTTGGCCCTCTCCCTCCCATCCCCCCTTGCAGGGCATCTCTGCCGGACCCGGCCCACGGACCTGGTGTTTGTGGTGGACAGCTCACGTAGTGTGCGACCCGTGGAGTTCGAGAAGGTGAAGGTGTTCCTGTCCCAGGTCATCGAGTCTCTGGATGTGGGGCCCAATGCCACCCAGGTGGGCGTGGTCAACTATGCGAGCGCTGTGAAGCAGGAGTTCCCGCTGTGGGCCCACGGCTCCAAGGCCGCGCTGCTCCGGGCCGTGCGCCGCATCCAGCCACTGTCCACGGGGACCATGACCGGCCTGGCCATCCAGTTCGCCATCAACAAAGCCTTCAGCGACGCCGAGGGGGGTCGGGCCAGGTCCCCCGACATAAGCAAGGTACATGTCCGCCCCTCCCCGCCGGATGCAGAGGTCCCCAAACCGGCTTCCAGTTGTGTCTCAGGCCCAGCGAAGCCAAGGGACAGAGCTGGGACTTGAAGCCATCTTTATTCACCCTCTGACCATAGGACCTCAATCTGGAGAGCGCTTGATTTTTTCAGATTGGTGGACCTTGGGTCCCTGGGGCCGACTGAGGCAGTCCAGATGCCCCCCGCTCCCTGGACTAGCTGTCACCCTGAGCAGCGCATGTGGCTCCTTGTCAGTCCCTTCACGTCCAAACCACAATGATGCAGCTCATTCTTGAGGGACTGTCAGGAGGCCTCTGTGAAGTCCATTGCACAGTGTGCTTGGAACAGGGCACCGACCCACCAAGCCCCATGGAAGGGCTAGCTCAATTTTATTTAATAAGCCTCCGAGGGCAGGGGTTTGGAAAAATGAGGTGATGTGCCCCAAGCCGAAGTCAGTATGGGCTCCAGGACAGGTGCCAAGGACTTCACAGACCTGGTCCCCACAGTGGGATTTCCCAGGACAGCCCAGGGCTCGTGAGACCAGTCAGGGGCTCCCTCCCCCGGTGTTCTGCCCACCGACACTCGCACCTCTCCGCACCTCTCCTAGCCCTCAACGGCCCCAAGGAGTCAGCCTTTACCTGCCCAGGCCCTCAGCCTCAGAGACTACTTTCCGACCCCCACACAGGCCATGCCTGACATCTGAGTGCCGAAGGAACACAGTCCTGCTTGGAAGTGGTGGCCTCATTTTACAGATGAGGAAACTGAGGCACAGGGGCCTAAGTGTCTTGCCCAGTTAATAAGCAGTAGGAACGTCTACAGAGGATAGGCCATAATCTCGGCCATTAAGGCCCTCAAAGAAATGGCCTGTTGTTTGTCCTCTGTGGGGGCCCTTTACAAGCTCTGCTGTGAGGCTGATGGTCATGGTCATTCACAGGCTGTGGTGACCTGGGGTGATCCTAATGGAGAGAGGTGGTGCAAAGGATGGTGGCAGTGTCTATAGATGTCACACTTCCTATTAGGGGCCTGGGGTAGGCACATGAAGACACACAGTGCCCCCAGACCTGGGCTCTCCAGCCTGGAATCCACCTGTGGGAGACCCCTACAAGGTAGGTTCAAGGTCCCAAGGCTGGATTGAAGGGGGATAGTCGGGGCTCCGGGAGACAGTGGGTCTCAGGGAGTGGGGCAGCCTGTGGCAGTGGACAGGTCACAGCTAGGGGAGCCTTGGCCTCTGGTGGGGAAGGGGGGGGTGCAAGATCACTCCCCGGGGGTCCCCGACAGTGACAAGGAAACAATCCGTCCCCTTCCTAGATGACTCAGGAAGGCGAGTGGCATTTCCAACCACCATACTACATGTCACCAAGACAGGGGTTTGGGGCCCCAGGCCTAGGGTGGGGACCCAGGAATCAGAAGCAGACCCAGGTCAGAAGCAGAGGAGCACTGTGAGGACCCTGGCTTCCGGGCAGGTTCAGGTACGCGTGGTGAGGTTAGGCCAAGCACCAGGGTCCCCTCTGTGCCCCTTCCCAGGCCACAAACAGGGGAGCCTTGTGGGAGGGGAGCAGACAGTGTTCTCTCCTACGGAAAGGAAATGTAGCATCCTGGAGAACGGAGGGAGAAGAGGGAACCATCTATGTGGGGACAACGCCCCTCCCAGGGCCTGGAGGGGGAGGATGGTCGACTGGAGGCAGAGCCGCCGTTTATTAGCCTCGCCTGCCCTCTGCTGGCCAAAGGGCAGAACTGCATGGTGTCTGGCCCGCGGGCTGGGTCCTTTCCTAGGAGGCCCCAGTCTGAGGAGGGAGACATGGTCCTGCCCTCAGATCATCACAGAGCTTCGGCCTGCCCGAGGTGGGGAGACACCCACAGGCCCCAGTCAGATGGGAGAACATCTCAGCCATGTCTTTCAGTGAGAGGAAACCTGTCTCCTCTTTTGCTAGTCAGGTTCCCCACCCTGGGGCGAAACCCTGGCGGGGAATCAGATCCATCTGGTGTGGATTAGCTGTGTGACCTGGGCAAGCCGCTCTGTCCCTCGGGCCTCAGGGTCCTCTTCTGCCAGTGGCCCCGCGGGCTAAGTGGAGGGCTGAGCGGCCCGGCCCAGCGCGGCAGGGAGGCCTGGTCCTCACACGTGCCCCGCGTGTCTCAGGTGGCCATCGTGGTGACGGACGGGAGGCCCCAGGACAGCGTGCGGGACGTGTCTGCACGGGCTCGGGCCAGCGGCATTGAGCTGTTCGCCATCGGCGTGGGCCGCGTGGACAAGGCCACGCTGCGGCAGATCGCCAGTGAGCCGCAGGAAGAGCACGTCGACTACGTGGAGAGCTACAGCGTCATTGAGAAGCTGTCCAAGAAGTTCCAGGAGGCCTTCTGCGGTGCGCCGGGAGGGGCTGCGATGGACGAGGCTGGGGGGTTTCGGGGAGCATGCTGGGGAGCTGGTGTGCGGGCGGGACCACTGTGGGGAGGGGCGTGGCTGAGAGCATCGGGGCGGGACTGAGTGCGCTTCGGGGGTGGGACCGGGGCCGGGCGGACGGGGATGGATAGGGCCGAGACTGAGAGTCGGGGCGGGGCCAGGGAAGGGGCAGGGTGGGGGCGTGGCTAGAGTCGATCGGGGCGTGGCTAGACAGGGTGGGGTTGGGCAGGGCCAGGGCTGAGGCCTCATCGGGGAGGGCTAGGGTTGGGGGCATGGAGGAATAGGGGTGATGGATCGGGATGAAGAGAGCTGAGGCTGAGCGTCGGGGTGGGTCAGGGCAGGGAGCAGGGAGGGATGGGGGAGTGACTACAGAGTCGATCGGGGCTGGAGCTGGATGGGGCGGGACTGAGTCTGCATCGGGGACGGACCGGGGCGGGGCCGGACGGAGATGGACAGGGCAGGGGCTGACGGGGCGGAGCTGAATAGGGCGGGAGGCGGGGCTGTGAGAGAGTCAGCATTGGGCGGACCTGAGATTCCCGCCCGGGGCTGAGAATGTAGGGCTCAGACCTCAGCCAGTGGGTGGCCTGTTTCCCTGAGTGTGTGAAGGGCTACCCAGCTGAGATGTCCAAGGCCTTGTGACCGTGAGATTCTGAGTCTCCTCTTGTCCCCACAGTAGTGTCAGACCTGTGTGCCACAGGAGACCACGACTGTGAGCAGGTGTGCCTCAGCTCCCCGGGCTCCTACACCTGCGCTTGTCGGGAGGGCTTCACCCTGAACAGTGATGGCAAGACCTGCAATGGTCAGTGGGCTGGACACAGGCAAGCCCTGTGTGGGGGGGTGGGGCTTGGTCACTCTCTAGGAAGCCCATCTGAGCCTCTCTGCACTTTGCTTCTGGGCCAGTCTGCAACAGTGATAGAAGTCTCCTAGAACTTGGTGTCTGCAGAAAGTTATCTTCTACTTCTGTCCCTCTTTGTCACAGTGGGTGGTGGGTTTAGTATAGTGGAAGGAGTTACATAGTCTTGAGTTCAAATCTTGACGCCACTCCTTCTGAGCTGTACGATTTAACGGCTTTTGGAGTTTCAGTTTCCAACGCTATAAAACGAGGCCAGGAACCTTAGCTTTCTAGAGGGAGTTTTGAGGACAAAATGGGCTGGGATAATCCTCAATATAGAGCTAGGTGTGTGATGGGTTCCTGACTTATGGTCAGGATGAACGACGGGTTCCTAAGCTTCATCTCCTCGCCTTCCTACCCTTCCCAGTCTGCAGTGGTGGTGGTGGCAGTTCGGCCACTGACTTGGTCTTCCTCATTGATGGATCCAAAAGTGTGCGTCCGGAGAACTTTGAGCTAGTGAAGAAGTTCATCAATCAGATCGTGGACACGCTGGACGTGTCAGACAAACTGGCCCAAGTGGGGCTCGTGCAATACTCGAGCTCTGTGCGGCAGGAGTTCCCGCTGGGCCGCTTCCACACGAAGAAGGACATTAAGGCGGCAGTGCGGAACATGTCTTACATGGAGAAGGGCACCATGACTGGGGCTGCCCTCAAGTATCTCATTGACAATTCCTTCACTGTGTCCAGCGGGGCTAGGCCTGGGGCCCAGAAGGTGGGCATTGTCTTCACCGATGGCCGGAGCCAAGACTACATTAACGATGCTGCCAAGAAAGCCAAGGACCTTGGTAGGTGGTGCCTGGACCCTGAACACCACTGATGGCCAGGGGTACCTAGGGAACAGCTCGACTAGAAGTTGCCTGTCTGACTCTAAACCCTAACCCCAGGTTCAAGGTAAATGAGGAGTGATGGGTTTGTTCAACTCTTTCTTATCTGTGATGAGACAACGGAGTCCCCAGAAAAGTAAGAAGTTTGTTTCAAGGGTCCTTTTGTAGGTGGGGCTTGGAAATTTTTCAGTTGAATGTTCTCCAGAACATACCAACTGTTGGAAGGCAGCCCCACTTTGGGACAAGCTGGAGTCCCTGTTTTATCACCTATTTAAGGAGGATAATAATAGCCACCAGACGGATGGTTCTGGGGGTATATAAGATTACAGAGCTCCCGGCCCAAGGAATCAGTGCAGGTCTGACATATGGGAGAACCTCAGGGAATGCTGGAAGTCTTTGTCTTAGGCCCTGTGCTTGTAATTCCAGCAGCTGCCACCAGGAGGTGTCTGGTGTTGATCACCTGGGCATTTCTCAGGAGGCTGAGATGCCGCTGCCTGTCCCCATGGCCACTGTCACTCCTCTTGTTCCTCTTGGCAGGCTTTAAGATGTTTGCTGTGGGTGTGGGCAATGCCGTGGAGGACGAGCTGAGGGAAATCGCCTCAGAGCCCGTGGCAGAGCACTACTTCTACACGGCTGACTTCAAGACCATCAACCAGATTGGCAAGAGGTTGCAGAAGAAGATCTGTGTCGGTTAGTGAGGCCAGAGAGGGCACTGATGGGAGAGGCAGGTGGGGCTCCGGGGGGAGACTGAGGGATGGCTCCGGGAGAGACTGAGATGGCTCCGGGGGGAGCCATCCTGGATGGGGGTGGGGAGAAGCAGGAGGAGGGCTGACCGTTCTCACTTTTGCAACCAGCAAACATATGCTTCTTACATGAATGGCACTGTTGTTAGTACTCTCCAAATATTAAATTGTTCAATCCTAATTAGTAGAAATATCATTCCCATTTTATAGACAGGAAAACCAAGCCCAGAGGGGTGGAGTGATTGTTAATAACCGGAGGTGCCAGGATTTGAACCCTGCTACCTCCCCCATCCTCCCAGGGTTAGAGAGTATGGATTACAGAGCCAGAGGTGCCTGGGTTTGTGTTTGCTGTGACACTCACTGCCTGTGGGCCATGATCCAGTGGCTTCATTTCTCGGGTCCTTTATTTCTCAAATGGGATGATTAATGACTTCCAACCCAAAGTGTTGGGTGAAGCTGGCAAGATGACCTCGAGGTCTCTAGCAACCATGTCCTGCATGTAGTGGGTGACCAGCATGGAGATGCTGGTATTGGAGGTTTTATCTGGGCTCTGTGGGGTTGGGAAGACATTCGGGGTCTCCCCCTCTGTCACTCCTGGGAGTTCTGCTTCAGAACCCTACACGTGTCTCTGTCTTCTCAGTTCTCCCAGACCCTCTGCCCTTCCCCAAGACTCCCCAGTCCTGGTCCTGGGCTGCGAGCGCTCCTTGCTCCCATGCCATGCCACCACTCACTTTCCCCTTTCTCTTTCTCTGCTTCCTGTCTGCTCCAGAGGAAGACCCGTGTGCCTGCGAGTCCATTGTGAAATTCCAGACCAGAGTGGAGGGGCTGCTGCAGGCCCTGACCAGGAAGCATATCCTTTCCCAGAGGCCACTGAGGGGTAGGGGGGATGGGGCGGTGCAGGGAGGGGGTGCAGGGAGAGGAAAGCACGCCCCCAGTGTGTGGGGTTGCAGGTGGGGCCTCTGCCTCCTGCTGAAGACAGGCTGGACTCTGGACAGATGGGCTGGCATGGCCTTTGCTACTGATCCTGTCAAAAGCAGAGGCTCCTAGAGGGTAAACAGAGAAACTGAGGCAGAAGCCAAGATCTAGAGACTTGGACACCCATCCAGAGTCCTAGCTGTGCTCAGGAAAACATGGAGTGTGTGGCCTCCCCATTTCTCAGGCTCTCAGTGACATGATGAATCCCAGTCTCCACTCAGACGAGGCTGGGCCTGGAACAGGCCCTCTGGCTCTGTCAGGATAAGGTGAGGGCTCAGGTGGGGGCCCCAGCAGGTCTGAAGCTTCCCCCCACAGAGCTGGGCTTTCAGGGAACACAGTAACTACTGGGTTTTGGGGAAGGCACCATTATGGGGCAGTGACATATTGTAGATGGGGTGAGAGAATTCCCTGGAAGAGGTGCTCTTGGGAGGTGAGGGACACAGGTGGTGGGGTCCCGAGGGCAGGTGCCACAGCCATCACTGCCCTGCTTTGGTCAGCCTGGGCCTGTCCTTAACCCCGAGTCCACTGGAAGCTGTGAGCCAGCGGCTGGCCGTCCTGGAGAACAGAGTCGTGTGAGGCTGCCTGTCCCCGCCATGGCCTCTCAGTCTCCCCACTGCCCAAGCAGCCCCCCGAGTCCTGCGTGTTTCCCCTACAGCCCCAAGTGTAGTCTAGCTTTGGCATTTCGGTGAGGGGGGTTTGGAGGGGCAGGCCCTGAGGACACCAGGCCCCCCCCCCCCACCGTCCTGCCAGTCCTGCTGGGCATATGTGAATGTGCCAGGTGTGTGGCAGTGTCTGGGAGCACGCGCGTGTGTGCGAGTGCATGGGCACGTGTATGTTTGTTAGGAGTATGGCTGTGTTTGGGAGTGTGCTTGTGTGTGCATGCGTGCCTGAGGGTGGGCGTGTATCTGGAGCAGGGACGCGTGTGTGTGAGTGAAGACACAAGGGTGAGTGTGAGAGGGACTGCGTTTGCACTTCTTCAATCGAAACGTAATATATTCCTATTTTTTTTAGTTAACCCTTTCTTGACTGCAAGTGCTGTGAATCTCTTTCCTGTTTTTTCTATTCCCTTCTGAAAAACAATGAAATATGATTTAACGTAAGCCCTGAATGGGGCCAGAGGTAGTGTGGTCATTTGGGGAGTGGGATGAAGGACTGGGGAAGGGGGCGGTTGCAGGAGGCCCCTGCAGGCTGGCAACAGTGGTGGGAACAGGGGTGAAGGCTGCTACCCCAGAGCCCGCGTGGGGTTGCTCTGCCCTTACAGGCTCTCACTTCTTTCTCCTGCAGCCCAGCCTGCAGCCGACTTGTGTCGCCCATTTGGGTGTTCAGATGACTTGCTCAGTGGAGCATCAGTTGGAGAGTTAGGACTTGAATCTAGGGCTGCAAGACATCAAAGAAGAAGAGCCAGGACACCAGACAAGCCGATTCATGCATTCATTCATACATTCATTCATTCCTGCTTCCTTCCTCCATTCATGTGTGCATGCAGGAGACAAACATAGAATACGGGCCCATGGAAGGCAGAGGGGAGATGGTGGCTTTCGAGACAGATGCAGCCCCTGCCCTTAAGGGACTTACAGTCCAGTTGAGCGCCTGTCACACTCACCCGAGCTGGGGAAAAAGAGACAGTGTTTAGGTTCTAGCAGGAGCCAGTGGGCTGAGTGTGTGTGTGTGAGTTAGAGATGCTGGGAGGGTCCCAGATGCACCAGGGCTGGCCCTGGGAGCCCCCACTAGCCGCACACCCCATGCCGTGTTGGGGTCCTCTCTGTTCCCTCCTTGGGCATTAGAAGCTTTGCCTCCATCCCCAGCACCAACGGCGGCACCCCTCTGCCTCAGGATGGCACATGAGAGTTTCCAGAATCCCATGCCCCCTCCAGCCCTACCTGGGGTCTGTCGGCCTCACCCAGGCCCCTTTGGAGCAGTGCACCCCACAGTCTCAGTCCCTGGTGTCCCACAGTGGGAGCTTGGGTGGTTTGCTGAACCCATTCCTGTGTCATGGGGGCATTTTTAGGGTTACTACTAGATTCACACTTGGGAGCCTCTAAAAGGCTTTTATGAGAGACTCAGACCATCCCAAGAGGTCTTCCTTAGAGACAGTTCCAGCGGAATTATATCCCTGCACCCGCTAAAACTTAGTGGCTCAAAACGCCCCTCGCCCCACCGCCGCTCCCCGAAAACCACCTGTGCCCGGCGTGTTTCTGCACGTTGGCTGGGCTCCGTTGGTGGTTCTTCTGCTCCATATGGAGTTGGCTGGGGTCACACTTGTGGCGGTCTCGACCCGGCTGGAGCCTCCAGCACGGCCCACTCCCCTGTGCCAGGGCCCACTGGCATGACTGCTACCTGGGGAGATGGGGCTGCAAGGCTGGGCTTCTCTCCACTTCTCTCTCCATGCATGTCCCTGGGGGCTCTCTGGCGGGGGAACACCACTTCTTCTCTGGCAGCCCAGGGCTGTGGAAAGCTTTTTAGGTCTGGAGCCCCATGTTGGCACTGCGTGACTTTTGCTGCATTTTTTGATCCTTTTCCTGATTTCTTGATCAAAGCAGTTTTAGGCCAGGCTGAACACAAGGGGTAGGGAGGTACAATCCACTTCACGGGGAGAGAGCAATGAAGAATTTGCAGCCACTTTTAATCTGTCGCAGTGGGTCATTCTCTGGCGTCCCTCTCTGGCTACACTCCCTGCCTGGCCATTCGTGACACCTAGGAAACCCTTGCATCGAAGGGGGACCATCCTGGGTTCCAGCGCCGTGCCTTAGCTGCCTGGTAACTTGGCGGGAGCCCTTTCCCCCTCCAAGTTCCCCACCTACATCCAAGGCAAAAGATACCGGCACCACCTCAAAGATCTTGCGGGTTGTCAGATGGGTTGGGGTCACCCAGGGCAGGACCCGCCTACACTTTGAACCCAGAGTGGAGTTGGCATCATTGTTGCCATCTGAGGAGTGGTTTCCCAGCCTCAGGGACGCATTCAAACCTGTTAGCACCTGAGAACGTCCCTCATTCCTGTCTGGGGCCAGTGTCCCTTGAGACCCTGAGGTCACCTGGTCTCCGGGGGCTGTGCCACCTGGGGCACCTGTTACCTTCTGGAGACCAGAGTGTGCACCATGGCTCTGGCCCACCTGTGTCACGGTCACGGGTCCTGATCCCCCCGCTCCACCAGGAGGCAAAGTCAGGGACAGCCTTTTCTCTGCCTGGAGCAGTGCCAGTGTGTGTGTGTCGGGGGGGGTTGCGGCTCAGGGAGATGAGGCTCGGAGGGCCGTGTGAGCCTGGACAAGCCGTCCCTTCTCCCTGTGGGCCTTAGTTCCTCATCTGCTAAATGGAGAGATGACCCAGAAATAAGCAGTCAACGAGAATCTCCCAGGGGACGCATGGTGTCACTCAGAGCCAAGAGCTGTCACTACTTCCTTGAAGTCAGATGAGAGAAAGGTGCACCTGGGGGTGCCTGGCCTGGCAGAGACCAAGCCTCAGGCTCCGAGCTCTCAGGAACTATCCCATGGAGAGGTGACAGTGGACAGGCTAGCAGTTTGGGGTGACAGTCCTGGTGTGAGACACCCTCCCCCCCCCCCCCCCACCGGGCAGACTCTTTTGCGCTCTGACCTCAGCTTCCTTGACAGTAAGCGGGGCAACAGCACCCTCCTCACTAGCGTTCGTGCTGAGGGTACCCAGACAGAGTGCTTGGCTTGGCCAGCCTGGTAGGGCTCGACAGAGGTGGCTTAGCAGGGGGCCTGAGGGCTGCCCCTGTGGGGCAAATCTGGAACGTGAGCGGTGTTTGGAGAGAGGAGGGGCTGAGAAAGGGCACATGACTGGGAGGGAGGGGCAGGGGTCTGTGAAGTCAAGCTGTCCAGTCTTAGCTCCACCCTCTCCCCCCATTCTTTCCTTCCTTCCCCATTCACTGAGCATCACCAGAGGCCAAAGTGTGCACAAGGCATTTGGGATAAAATAGAAAACGTCCAGCGGTTTCTGGCCTTGTGGTGCTCCCAGCCTAGAGGGGCAGATAGACATTGGACAGAAAGCCTCATGAGGAGTCCGGCTGGGGTAGCGGGTGGAGGACTTGGGGTGTGCCACAGGAGGTCTTCCCCCGCTGTGGGCAGGTGGAGGAGGCGGACCTATGCCCGAATCTGAAGGCACTTAGGGAGTTAGGAAGGTAGAGCGAGGCTGGGGATGAGTGCGTCAAATAGAGCAAGCGGCGTGTGCAAGGGCCCTGAGGAGGAAGGTGTGCAGCCCCCCTAGATCCTGGATGCAGCTGCCTGTCACGGGCACCAAGGCACAGGCCCAGGACCAGAGGAGGCGGGACTCCCCCTGCAGGGTGGTTTGAAGCCATGGAAGGGTTTTAGGAAACAAGGTGGTGGGATCAGAAAGTAGAACGGAACTCTGATTAGAAATGGGACTCACGTTTTTCCCCACAAGCCTTCGAGGGGGTGCGAGATGGGCTGTGAAGAGACTTGAGCTGGGATCGGGGGGGACCAAGTGTCCCTCTCACTTGCCCAGGGTGGGGTGGTGACCTGGAGGCTGGCACTGCTGGTTCCCCTGCAGGGCGGCTGACCTCCCTGTCACCGTGAAGCTGCGACATCCTTACTTGCAGGGAGAACAGAGAAACTGCTCGGACAGTGGCACTTAGGGCCCAGGGAAATCCTTCTGGTGACCCTGTGTGACAGTGTTAGTGTGACCCATTTTACAGGTGATGGGATTATCCGAGTCAGCTCCAGCACCAATTCCTGGGTTGACCCAAAGCTCAGGCCTTTCTTAAGGGCAGCACCAACTTAGCTTTGCTGCCTGTGACAATGAATGTCAAGCCCTGGGCGCACAGTAGGCCCTCAGCAGATCCCCGTGGCCGGTCTCTTCCCCTGTCCCCTCCCAGAGGGTCGGCAGCCTTACAGTTTGGCAGAGGGTGGACCTGGTCCTAGAGGAGCCTGGAGCTGGACCCAGGAGCCTCGGGCAGAGGGAGCAGGGCTGGACCCCCACAGAGGGGCTGGTGGGAGCCAGGCAGGAAGCGGGCACCTTGCCAAGTAGGCTGGGGGTTGGAGAAGGTGCTGGATGGGGAGATCAGCACCCAGGGGCTTGGAACTCTGGCTGCAGTTGGCCTGGTTCAGGCCCCGGTCCAGGCTGAACTGCGGTAGGTTGGGGATCTGGTGCCTCTGGGGCTGAGGCTCAGGATTTCTCATAAAGAACAAATGGAAGGGGGTATGTGCCCAGGACTCACCCATTTTTGAGTAGGAGAAGGTTGCTTCCTGTTTCTAACAGTGCCGCCCAAATCATCCCGCAGCAGGAGGGGGAGTCCCGGGGTGGCTGCAGGAGAAGCAGGGCAGGTCGACCATCTGGAGACTGGATGGCAGGCACCGTGGCTCAGAACGGCCCGAGTTAGGGCTCTGGGCTGCAAGGGACAGAAATGTCACACCAACCAGCTTCAGCACGAGAAGGGAGTTGACGGAACCCCATGATGGAAGATGCTGGGGAGGAGCTGGGCTCGGGGACATCTTAGGGCTTCCGGCTCTCTCTCCTCTTTTTTTTTTTTTTTTAAGATTTTATTTATTTATTTAACAGACAGATCACGAGCAGGCAGAGAGGCAGGCAGAGAGAGAGGGGGAAGGAGGCTCCCTGCTGAGCAGAGAGCCTGATGTGGGGCTTGATCCCAGGACCCTGGGATCATGACCTGAGCCGAAGGCAGAGGCTTTAACCCACTGAGCCACCCAGGCGCCCCTCCCCTCTTTTTTTTTTAATTTTAAAGATTTATTTATTTATTTATTTGAGAGAGAGAGAGACGGGCAGGGGGAGAAGGAGAAGCAGACTCCCTGCTGGTCAGGGAGCCTGATGTGACTCAATCCCAGGACCCTAGGATCATGACCTGAGCCGCAAGCAGACACCCAACCAACTGAACCCCAGGCGCCATGGGTTCTCTCCACTCTTGAGTCTGGTCTCTGCCCTGGAGGCCTCATGTCCAGCCAGGCCTCTTCTCAAGGGGGCTCCAAGCCCCCCAGCTCTGAGTTCGCAGCCTTCAGCCTCCTCGGCTCAGGTTGGGTCCGGTGCCCACACTTGTGGCCAGAGTGATGCAAGGCTCCGACTGGCCAGGCTAGGGCTCTGCCTGTCCCTGGATGACGGCTGGACCAGCCGCACAGGCCATCCCAGGACTAAGAAGACTGAGTGGCTCCTCTAGGAGAAGGAGGGGCGTGTCATCGGATCCAGGGTCTGGGTGCAGGCCGAGTAGAACCACAAGTCCCCAACAAGTAGGGTCCGAGCTGGGGTTTTATTTAGCTTCTGGATGGAATAGATCCTGTATTCTTCCCTGCATGGGGTTGGGGGACCTGGCTCATACAGAACCATGTTGCTGGGCTCTGAGGACGGTGAGGGCTGGCATCTTGGGGTCCTCCAAACCTCAACTCCTGCCGAACTCCTCTCGATTCTCCCCAAGTCAGTTGCAGCACCATGTAAATCCCTCATCCCCCCTGCTCGACATTTGATCAACAGAAGGTTATAAACAAGTCCCACAAAGAGGGAAAACCCACATCTCCCCAGGGCGCCCACAGTCTATTGGCAGATGGCAAGTTACTTTGTAACCGATATTTTTGTTGTTTTGATTTGTGTATAGATAAACAGGACTAAACTAATTAGGATTTTTTTCCCCCCTGTCTTTCCCCAGGTCTTGGATTACAATGGGAGTCCCCTGGCCCCACAGAAATTGGCTACCAGGTTCCAATAAGGGGTTTGTCTTTGCAATTACAGTTCATTAATGGATTTACAAGGGAGGGAAGACAGCACAGTCCGCTAAGGGGATTGTTTTGCATTTCTCCTCTTTTAATTACACGATTTTCTCCTGGATCAATGCTCTGTGAAAAATGGTGGTGGTGGTGGTGAGGGGTGTAGTCCCAACACCCCATCTGTTCCAGATGCAAATGCAATTAATATGAGAGGAGACAGTAGCTTCTCGGAGGCTTCCTGCTGCCTGGGTATGGGCCAGCCTCCTCTGGAGCCGCTGTGCGGCTGGACAGCTCTGTCACCATCATGGGAGCCCAGGAGCTTGGTGCACATGAGCCTTGGTTGGCTTGGGAGGGGCCATCTCTGCTCCTGGGGTCAGAATCATATTTAGCACCCCCACTGAGTTACCCTCTTTTGGGAACACACATAATTTTGAATTCAAACTTCCCAGTGATGTTGTGAGTAAATTTGTTTTGCAAATGGAGAAAGCAAGGCTGCCAGATGTAAAGTACCGCACAGCCAGTAAGTGGCAGAGCTGGGGTTTGAACACTGGAATCTCTGGCTCCAAAGTCAGGACTCTTTCCAGAACACTGCCTCTCTGAGGTTTGGACTCACTATGATGAAGGCGGGTTCTAGTCCTTTTTTTCCAGGTTGGGACCATAGCAGGTTAACTGGCCTTCCCTCCTTGTTCTTTAGTCTGTTCTGCATACTGATATCAGAGTGATGGTCCTACAGTTGCTACAGAGTGTAGGTCCTACACTCTCCTACAGAGTGTAGGTCCTACAGATGGTCAGGTCACACCCTTGCTCAAGATCCTTCTCTGGCTCCCTATTGTCTCTAAGATAAAATTCAGACTTAGTTGGATACCCTAGGACCTATATGGTTTGGCTGTTGCCCAGGGCTGTTGAACTCCAAATTTCCTACTATTTTCACTCACCCTTTGCTGCTACCTGTATGACCCAGTTTCCCCATCTGTGAAATGGACCCCTGACCCATTGAGATGATCTCAAGGACTGCCTTGTATCTTGGAGTTGAGAGATCGTACAGTGGCCTGAGGCTGCTATGCATGAATCTGGCCACTCGATGGCGGCATCGGCCCAGGAATGAGATGGCAGCTAGGCTGGGGGATGGGGTTCTGCACCAGCCCCTATCAGTTAGGCTAGCGCCTGTCACCTGTGGCACTCAGTAGCCCTCCATCTAATCCCTTCAAACTGCCCCCTTCCTCCCACACACAAAGACCCCCAAGGAGGCAGCAACTTATCTCCAGGGGCAGAGTGGGGGTGGGGGTCTCCCCCAAGATGGTTATTTTCTCCCGGCTCCAGCTGGCTGTGCTCTCCTACCCCTCACCCTGACATGCCCCACGTGGGGCCTGGGCTGGGTGCAGCTCTGGTCTCGCAGGGCCTGGCCCGGGCTCTGCTGGGCTGGTGGTGGCAGCCCAGACCTGGAGGTTGGGGACGGGGAGGGGGCTAGGTAGGAGCACCTCGAGGGGCGTCTTCCTGTTCCCCTCCCCTTTCCTGCTCCCATAGGCAATGGAGAAAAGTCTTTTGTCCTTGCTTCGGGATAGAAAAGTCTTCAAGCCAGAGTGGGGGGAGGGGCACATTAGAGACCCTGAAGTAGACATGAGGGAGGGGCCCTCAAAAGCCTCCTCGGGGACCCTGGACAGAGCAAGGAGCCTACAGTCCAAAGAGCTGGGGGTGAGACCTGGGCTCTCCCCGGCATGCTGTGTGACTTGGGGCCTGTGACTGCCCCTCTGGTCACAGTTTGCACACTGAGGACATGGAGATAACAAGTCCCACCTGGGGTGTGCAGACTGGAATGAGACCCCGGGTTCAGGGTAGGGTGTCATCGGGGCTCAGGATGGAAACACCATCTGTGCTGGGCTTTGGGCCCTGGTACCCCCTCAGCCACAGGTCTCCCACCAGGGCTTCAAGGAGGAGACGGCACCCCTCCCTCATGGAAAACCTCCCAACAGGTCAGAATGTGTCCGCTCCCATTGTCCCCTCAGGTTCCTCAGGTTCGTAGGGCCTGATGTGGCTCCTTTCTGTCTGCCCCCTCCCTGTAAAGTGCGAGGGGCTACCCAACTCTGTGACGGTGATGTGGAGCATAGGGTCAGCAGGGGGACCGCCTGTGTCCAGACCTGGGCGAGAGGTGTGGCTCCGCACTCGGGCCTGGGTGACCTTGGCCAGCCCCTCACTCCCCAGGCCTCTGCACTCCTGGCTGCCCGGGCTGGGTGGGCGCACAGTGGGCCCCTGGTCCACACAAACGAGCATGCAGCCCCAGCAGCCTCCCAGATCCCCAGAGCTGTCCTTTCTAGGGTGCCTGCCTTTGAAGATACCTGTGCTCAAGGAAGCCCAGGAAAGGGGCTCCTCTGGGCTTCCCAGGGCCCTGATAAGTAGATAGAGTGAATGAATGTGTGATATGCCGGCCACACAGAACGTGTCTGCTCCCTCTGGGTCCCATAGCCTTCCAGTGGTGACAGTAATAATTTACAAATAGGGATTTATAGGGGTGCTTGGGTGGCTCAGTGGGTTAAGCCTCTGCCTTCGGCTCAGGTCATGATCCCAGGGTCCTGGGATCAAGCCCCGCATCGGGCTCTCTGCTCAGCAGGGAGCCTGCTTCCTCCTCTCTCTCTGCCTGCCTCTCTGCCTACTTGTGATCTCTGCCAAATAAATAAAATCTTAAAAAAAAAACAACAAATAGGGATTTATAGTATATTACAGTACAGATAGTGTATTACACAGACTTCTATATAACACATTAAAATACATAAATAAAATATGTAAATAATATAACCATGTAAATAATAAACATAACTATATAACATATAAAATTATAATATAATATACAATTTTTATATAACACTATAGTGTGTTATATAACTATAAATAGTAATTTAGAAATATAAGTCCATGGATAGCTAACATGTATCACTGCTTACTGTGAGGTAATCATTGTCCTAATAGCACTAACCTCATTGATTCTCTGTAGCTACTTTGGATGACAGGACTGTCCCCATTTTACAGGTTGGGTCAAGTGAGGCTCAGAGAGCAGAAGGGACTTGCAGAGGCAAGTAGAGTCTCTGGGTCTTGAACCCAGGCCTGTCTGTGCCATATGGCTCCTGAGTCTTCCTTCCTCTAGGGGGAAATCCCTTTGTTCCCCTAAATGTTCTTTGAGGTCCACAGGTCGGGGTCCGCCCCCGATTCTTCCGCCTCTGGATCCCCTCCAGCTTGGCCACAGTCCCTTACAGAGAGGGTCAGAACAGCCTCCTTCCGGGACCCCACAGCTCCCACTGGCACCTGGAGTCCTCTCCACATGGCTGGCGGGCCTTGCTGTTTGGGCTTGTGGCCACAGCTTGGGAAAAAAACTTCCCCTCTTCTTGGTATCAGATTTTCCCTTGCAGTTTCCTGCCTTAGTTCCTGGCAGGAGCCGTTGGCCCATGGACAGCCAGCACCTCCCAGCCTCTGTCCTGTGGCTGGTGCACGGCCAGGGATCCTGTCCCAAGCGTGGGGCTTCCTCCCAGAGCCAGGACTGGTGGCGAGTGCATGTGGTGAGCACCCCCGTATGTTCCCCATTCCCAGGGGATGCTTGGGGCCATCGAAGCCTTCCCCACGGGGCCTTCCGTCAGGGGGCCTGTGGTCAGCTGGGCCCCCTCTGGCTGCCATGGTGTTTCCTTTGCCAAGGCCCAGGCTGGGGCGGCAGGCAGGGCTGGGGCCTCCCCAGGGGAAAGAGAAACCGCCCCTGTCCTGGGCTGGGCTGGGAGAGGCCGTGTCATGTCCATGCGGCCGGCCGGATGCTGCCTCCTCCCTGCTCCTCCCGGCTGCTCTGCTCTGGCAGCCCAGCTAGCGGGGCGGTGCCTTCTGGGGAGGGGGACCAGCCCCCGCTGAGTCAGAGAGGTGACTGCGAGTGGTGCACTGAAAAACTGTATTTTATATTCTTCCAGTCATGTCTTTATTTTAATGAGTATCAGGAAAAAAACCCCACCGGCAATGAATGCCTGGAACCCTTGATTTCATGGATTTTATTGCTCAGGGTGAGGCCCATTGAAAAGGGCCTATTTTGAGATCTGAGGGGAACCTTGAGTCCACACGGTGCAGGAGGAGGCCGAGTTGGAAAAACCAGGGCTGCCCAGAGAAACCACCCGAGCTGGGAGGCTCGAAGAGGCCCGTGAGCCCCGCATGGGATCCCAGGGGTCTGGCCTGGCTCTGCCTGTGGCTGAGGGACTTTGGTCAGGCCATGCTCCTCTGCGAGCCTCCCTTGCCTCCTGTCAGTGGGCTGAGCAGCGGTGGCTTGCGGGGGGGGCTGGGGAGAGTGTTAGGCGGGGTGAGAAGAGTGGAGGGCTGGCCCCGGCTTGGCACAGCCTTTATGGGGGAAGAGACCTTGTCACCCAGTCCTCTGCCCAGCCCCACGCCAGCAGCCCCACCGGGGGCACCCTCCTCTTGCTTCGCAGCTCCCGGTCAGGCAGGCCTGGGTGTGCGCCCAGCTGGGCCACCCACTAGGGGGCGACACAGCTTCCTGGAGCTGCCGTGTCCCTGATTGTAGGCGGGTTGTGAGAGCCCTACCTCGCAGGGGTGTGACTGTGAGAAGCAACATGAAAAGGCAGTTCAAGTCCCCACAACAACCGGGCGTGTCACACAGTGTCCTGTGTGAGTTTGCTCTCCAGTGGGGTGAAGATCTGCCGGTTGGACGGGGAGAGTTTGGTGAAATCTGGGGAAGCATCTGAATCAGTTCTGAGTGTTAGATGTGTTATCCTAGATGTGCTTATCTGCCCACCCATTCATCACCCATCTATCTGTCTGTCCATTCAGCATCCATCCATCCATCCATCTGTCCATCATCCGTCCTA
>ML108413.1:0-12460 GCA_003697995.1 Taxidea taxus jeffersonii
ATACAGAGTGTGGCCAAGCCCAATCAGGAAGCCCAGTGAGTGACCCTTCCTAACTGAGGGGCATAGCCTGCAGCCCCACCTAACCAAAGAGCCTGGTTAGCTCAATCACAGAGGCTAGTCTCCAGCTCAACCCACTGCAGGGTTCAGATGGAAGCCCCCTGGCCAGTGAGCTCCCTGAACTGTGACCTCACCCCAAAACAGAGCACAACCAACAGCCTATCCAATGGCAAAGCCCAGTGTATAGCCTTGCCCACCTTCAGGGCATAGTCTGCAGCCCTGCTTGAATATGGAGTCTAGCCAGTGGCACCATTTGGTCAGGGAACACAAGCCTGAGACCAGACTTGACCAGGGTCAGTTATGGAGTACAGCCTATAGCCCTGCCTACATACACATTTGACTGTATAAAACTCAATGGTAAAGGTAAATATATACTCAAATTCATATTCCCTAATAATGTAATGGTGTATATAAGTCACTTATAACTCTAGTTTAAAAGTTAAAAAACAAATGTATTAAAAATAATTATAACTACAATAATTTATTATTAGATACACAATATAAAATATAAATTATAAAATTAATAATGTAAAATGTGTGTGGGAGGAAGTAAAAGTATAAATGAAATTATAAATGAAAGAGGAAACATTACAACCATAGCAATACAAAGCATCATAAGAAACTACTGTGAACAATTATATGCCAGCAAATTGAATAAATTGGGAGAAATAGATTAATTCCTAGAAACAAGTACCAGTACTGAATCACAAAGAAATAAAAAATCTGAATAGACTAATAGCAAATAAGGACATTAAATCAGTAATCAAAAATCTCCCAACAAAGAACAACCCAGGACCTGATGAATTTACTGGCAAATTCTACCAAACATTTATAGAAGAATTAATCTCAAACCTTCTTAAATTATCCTAAAACATAGAAGAAGAGGGAACACTCCCAAGCTCATTTTATGAGGCCTGCATTATACTAATAACAAGGCCAGAAAAAGAAGCTACTCCAGTATCCCTGATGAATATAGATGTAAAAATTCTCAACAAAATAGTACAGAACATTATAGGGATCATATATCATGATCAAATGAGATTTGTTCCTGGTATGCAAGAATGGTTGGTTCAACACATGCAAACCAAAAACGTGATGTATCACATTAATAAAATGAAGGTTAAAAATCATATGATCATCTCAGTAGAGGCAGAAAAAGTGTTTGACAAAAATACAACATCCTTTCATGATAAAAAAAACTCAACAAATTGGGTATAGAATGAATGTACCTCCACATAATAAAGACCATATATTACAAGCCCACAGCTAAAATCATATTCAGTGGGGAAAGTTTGAAACCTTTTCCTTCAGAAACAGGTACAACACAAGGGTGCCCACTCTCATTCCTTCTCTTCAGTATAGTACTGGAAGTCCTACCCAGATCAGTCAGTCAAGAAAAAGAAATAAATGGCATCCATATAATAAAGGAAAAAGTAAAATTATCTCTGTTTGCATATGACATGATCCTATGTACAGGAGGTCCTAAAGACACCACCAAAAAATTGGTAGAACTAATAAATTCAGTAAAGTCGCAGGATACAATATTCAATTGCATTTCTATACACTAACAACAAACTATCTGAAAAAGAAGTAAAACAATCCCATTCACAATAGTATCAAAAAACAACAAAATACTTAGGAATAAATTTAACCAAGAAGGTGAAAGTCTGTGCACTGAAAAGCACAAGACCAATGAAGAAAATTAAAGAAGACACAAATGGAAAAATATCTTGTGTTCATAGATCCGAGAAATTACTATTATTAACATGTCCATACTACTCAATGCCACCTATAAATTCAGTGCAATCCCCATCAGAGTTCCAGTGACAATTTTACAGAAATAGAAAAAACAATTCTAAATTTCATGTGGGACCACAAATGACTCTGAATAACCAAAGAAATTTTGAGAAAGAACAAAGCTGGAGGCATCATTATATGTCCTCATATCACACTATACTATAAATCTATAATAATGAAAACAGTATGGTACTAGAATAAAAACAGACACATACACCAATGGAACAGAATCAAGAGCTCAGAAATAAACCCCTGCATATATGGCTAACCAATATTTGACAAAGAAACCAGAATACTCAATATAGGAAGGATCATCTCTTCAATAAATGCTTTTAGGAAAATTAGATAACCACATGCAGAAAAATGAACTCGGACCCTTATACCATTCACAAAATTATCTTGAAATGGTTAAAGACTAAAAAGAGCTGAAACTATGAAATTACTGGAAGAAAACATAGGGGAAGAACTTCTCGATATCAGGCTTGACAATGATTTTTTGGATATGATACCTGTAGCACAAGCTACAGAAGCAAAAATTAAGTGGTATCATATCAAACTACAAAGCTTCTGCACAGCAAAAGCAATAATCAACAAAAAAAGACAATGTAAGGAATGGGGGAAAATGTTTGCAACTCATATCTGATAAGGGGTTAATATAAAAATATATAACGATCTCATGCAACTCAATAGCAAAAACACAAATAATCCTATTACAAATGGGCTAAGGACCCAAATAGGCTTTTCCCCAAACAAGATGTGCAAATGGCCAATAGGTACTTAAAAGGGTGCTCAACATAATTAATCACCAGGGAAACACAAATCAAAACCAAAATGAGATATCATTTCACACTTATTGGAATGTCTAATATGAAAAAGGTAAGAAATAATGTGCTGCTCAGGATGCAGAGGAAAGGGAACCTTTGTACAGTGTTTATGGTGGTGTAAATTGGTATAGCCACTATGGAAAACAGTATGGAGGTTCCTCAAAAAATTAAAAATGGAATTATCATATGACCCAGCAATTTCACTTCTAGGTAAATATCTGAAGGAAAGGAAATAACTAAAAGAGATGTCTCACTCCTACGTTCATGCAACATTACTTACAATAGTCAAGACATGGAAAGTTGTCTGCCAAGAAATGACAGGATAAAGAAAATAAAAGATATGTATGTATATAAAAAATAACATTCAACCATACAAAAGCAAACCCTGCCATTTGTGACAACATGGATGAAATTTGAGAATGTTATGCTAACTGACATAAGTTAGACAAAGACAAATACTGTGTGATCTCACTCATGTGGGATCTAAAAAAAAAAAAAAAATCCCTAGCTTATAAAAACAGAGTAGATTGGTGGTCAGGGGTGGGGACATGGGGGAAATGGGTGAATGTGGTCAAAGGGTAAAAAATTCCAGTTATAAGATGGGTAAGTTCTGGGGATTTAATTACAACTTGGTGATTAAAATGCTGCCAACTTCAGAATTGTTAAGGTAGTAGATAGTAAAGGTTTTCACTACGGAGAGAAAGGGTAAGTAATGAATATGCTAACTAACCTTTTGTGGTAATTATTTTGCAATATGTATACATACATCAACTCATCACCTTGTATACCTTTAACCTACACTATTTTATATGTCAATTATATCTCAATAAACCTGGAGAAAAAAGGAAACTCTCTTCATGTCTCACCCCTACATAAGAATTGATCCCTTGGGACATATTCTTTGGGTTACTATTCTATACTGATCTATGAGGAAATATTAAACTTCAAAATTATCATGAAGAAAAAAGTGAAACAGAAAAGTAAAGAACCAGACTACATTAGATACAAATCAAAATGTGAAACTGATGTTAAAATTTTCTGGCTTCAGTGTCCCCATACCAGGGATGTTTTGGAAACTTGGATCAGAAAATATAAGAAGCCAGGATGCTGTATAACATTTTATCCAAAGAGTCAAGAATAAAAAGTCCAAATCTTTTGAAAAAATATAACTTTAACTGTAATAAATTTAGCATACAGAAATAAAATATGACCACCTAGCTCCAAAGAGGTGAAAAATATTTTTTATGCTAGTAGCAGTACCTTGAAATAAAATTAGGGTACAACTAAGAAAGAAAGTGAAAGTTGATATTGGGAAATATCTAATAGACTCTGCCATACCTACAAAAATAACTTGGTTTACTGCTAATTTTAAGATGTGGGATGAAAATGTTAATATAATGGTGATTCCCAACTAGAAATATTATTAGCTGTAATGATCAATTATTGGGTGTCTAAATGTACTACATGGGAGTAATGAAATCATAGTGTATTTCCACTAATTATAATGAAGACTATTTTGGTTGTCTTTACTGTGTTTTCCATTTGTGATGAAGAGAACAGCTAGCTTTAAGACAAAAAAGCTCTTAAGTTGGTCTCTTGCACAGAAGACACCAGATTTCCCCACTATAAATTTTATTTAATAGAGAGAGGAATCCAAAAACCTTAGCTTATAAGCATTTATTTCTTGATTTCTTCATTGTTTCTTGTATTTTTTCCCCAAGGTTTGACTTTTGTGAGTAGTTTGTTATGACATTAGTGAATGATATTTAATATGGAAACATCCATCAGCAGAATGTTACCCCTCTGTGGAACCAAAAAAAAATCTCACCCCAAAATGAAACTTTTTTTTTTTTTAAGATTTTATTTATTTATTTGACAGAGAGAGCAAGAGAGCACAAACAGGCAGAACAGCAGAGGGAGAGGGAGAAGTAGGCTCCCCACTGAGCAGGGAACCCGATGTGGGGCTCGATCCCAGGACCCTGGGATCATGACCTGAGCCGAAGACAGCTGCTTAACCAACTGAGCCACCCAGGTGCCCCTCCAAAATGTAACTCTTTGAGCATATACCATTTGCAGTTCTATTTCTGTATGACAGAACCTAAAAAGGTTATGAAGTATAGGAAACAAAGATTTACCACCATGTATATATCTTTTATGCATATATTTACATAAATTTAAACTTCCCATTTACTTAAAATAGAACAGAACATTGGAAAGCAAAACCCCTTGGCTCTCTATTTCCCTTTAAGTGTACTCTGATTTTAATAAAAATCAGTAATAGAGTATGATACTTCCCATATAACAATAGTAACATATTCTGTAATAAATTTGGGGAAGTATTATTAGCCTAAGGTTTATTTGTAGTCTCAACATGTCATTTACACACAAAAAACTTAAAATTATGAACAGCTATTTAAACATGGAAGGGATATATTAGTTAATGAGAAATAGATAAAAATGGAATTGGGTGTTGCATTCGATCATTAATTCTCCAGGTTTTTATTTGGTTACTACTGTGTGTGTGAAGCTCTGTGCTAAATTTGACTGGAGAAATAATGACATAAATATGAAGACAGCACTTCAAATTGACCAGTTTAATTAGGAATTAGAGCAGGTGCAATGTAGATAGATGAACAAAATTCAGTTTGAGTCTACACTACGTATACAGTCCTATCTGTAGTCTATTTTGAAGTCTATTTTAATATGGACCAGTGAGGCATTTTGGAAATGAGCTAATTTTATGAGGAAGAGAGACTAACCTAGTAATGAGCTCTTAGTTATCCAATGGAAGAAGATAGTTTCAATGTGACATAGATTAGTCTGTGGCTCAGACCACCATGTCCATTCATGCAGACACCATTCATGTCCATAGGTAAGCCATATATATATATAGACACCAATTGGTGTTCCTTAGGTAAGGTGTTGGAGCCTCAGAACTACTTTGATGTCTCTATATCTGAGTATAATACAACATTGGGCTTAAAGAATTCTCTCTATTGGACATGGAATATTAGGCAGCACCTGGACATGGAATTTCAAGAGGATTCAAATGGTATTTAATGGAAAATAGAATGGCAGTGGTGATACAAAGAAGGAAAGTCATATGTGAGGGCCAACAAGGAGATGTTACATGTTTAGTGACTAGATTTGTTACGACAGGTTACTCAGAAACACTTAGTGGCAAGGCGGTGGTGGTCATATGTGAAACTTGTTTGGGGGCAAGTGACTGTTCATGGAAATGAACAGTATATTTAGTAGTAAATATACTTAAAGAGTCATGTATAGAAGGCTGTGAAAGATTTAATGAATAGAGAAGTACTAACCAGGAAGGGCAATGAAAACCTCACAAAGAAGATGGCATTAGGAGAGAGGGGAGCAAGATGGTGGAGGAGTAGGGGCCCCTATTTTAACTGGTCCCCTAAATTGAGCTGGATATGAACACACATGAAATCAGCCTGAGATATAAGAAGATATATCTGGATCTATACCAACAGAATATCTCCAGTGGTTGATCTCAGGGTATGAAGTGGGGAGCCATGATTCTGAGGGCAGATATCAGAAGATAAAGGGAAGGGGGAGGGAGCCTCCAAGATCCTGTGCCAATGGAGCACAAAAGCTTCCCACGATGGGGGCCAGGCACACACTCACAGACCAGTAGTGGCAGGGGAAGGACTTTAGGGCAGCACCTCAGACTGAAACCTGGAGCTGAGGGGGTGCATATGCAAACTGGGGGCAGCTGGTTCTTTTAGAAACACAAAGGACAGAGATGTGCCTGGCTTTTGAAGTGAGGGCTGGGAGTGCTGCTGTGGGGCACACAACCCAGGATGCTCTGGTGTTTAGCAGCACAGATAGAAACAGAGATGGTGTGGCCTGGGGAGCTAATGAAGAGCAGACTGCAGTCTCTCTATTCTGAGGCAGAGGTTTGGATATGGTCACTTCTGTTCTGACTCTCAGAAGAGATGTGGAAGCCTCCAGGGAAAGGCTCCAGAGAACAAAACCTCCCCCAAACTGGTTTTCTCTGAGCCCGTCCCCCCAAGATGGGGAAGGGCAACTGTGCCTAAACGGGGTTGCCTGAGTAGCAGCATAGCAGGCCCCTCCCCAAGAAGATAGGCTGGAAGAACAAGAGGCCGGCAACTATAAGGTCCTATAAAACAGGTGCATCTTGCTTGGGTTGTGGTCAATAATTTGGTCTCTGTACATTCCCTCAACCACCCCTCAACAGAATGACTAGGACAAGGAACCCTGAACACAGGAAAAATTCAGGGACTGTGATCTCTGCCACAGAACTACTGGATATGGATTTAAGCAAGATGTCAGAAATAGACTTCAGGGTAACAGTTATGCAGACAATAGCTAGGTTGGAGAAAACCATTAATGACAACATAGATTCTTTAAGGGCAGAAGTGAGAACTGATCTGCAGAGCTTTAAAATATCAATGAGAGCCAATCTAATGTAGATGCTCTAATAGCTAGGATAAATGAGGCAGAAGAACAATAGTGATCTAGAAGACAAGATAGAAAAGAAGGAACAAGAGGAGGTCTGGAACAAACAGCGTGGAATCCATGAAAACAGAATTAGAGAAATGAATGATGCCATGAAACATTCCAATGTCAGAATTATTGGGATCCCTGAGGGTGTGGAGAGAGAGGTCTAGAAGATATATTTGAGCAAATCCTAGCTGAAAACTTCCCTAATCTGGGGAATGAAATAAGCATTCGTGTCCTAGAGTCAGAGAGAACATCTCCCAATATCAGGGAGAATAAACCAACACTCTGGCAGGCAATAGTAAAACTTGTGAATCTTAAAACCAAGGAAACCATCTTAAGGGAAGTTAGAGGGAAGATATTCCTTATGTACAGAGGCAGGAGCATCAAAATAACAACAGACCTATCCGCAGAGACCTAACAAGCCAGAAAGGGCTGGCAAGACATATTCAGGATACTAAATGAGAAGAACATGCAACCAATAATACTTTATCCGGCAAGGTTGTCATTTAAAATGGATGGAGAGATAAAGAGCTTCCAAAACTGGCAAAAACTGAAAGAATATGTGACCACAAAGTTGGCCCTGCAAGAAATATTAAGGGGGGGGTTCTATAAAAGGAGAAAGACCCCAAGACTGAAATAGAACAGGAATTTACAGAGACAATCTATAGAAACAAGGACTTCACAAGAAACATGATGACCATAAAATCATATCTTTCAATAATCACTGTCACTGTGAATGGCCTAAATGCTCCCATAAAATGCCACAGAGTTGCAGATTGGATAAAAAGACATGACTCATGCATATACTGTCCACAAGAGACTCATTTTGAACCTAAAGATGCATCCAGACTGAAAGTGAAGGGATCGAGAACTATCTTTCATGCCAATGGACCACAAAAGAAAGCTGGGGTAGCAATTGCATATCAGACAAATTAGATTTTAAGCTAAAGAGTGTAGTCAAATATACAGAAGGACACTCTGTCATTCTTTAAGTGTCTGTCCAACAAGAAGATCTAACAATTGTAAATATCTATGCACCCAAAATGGGAGCAGCCAACTACATAAGCCAATTGTTAACCAAAATAAAGAGACATGTTGATAATAATATGTTAATTGTAGGAGACCTTAATGTTCCATTCTCAGCAATAGATCATCTAAGCAGAAAATCAACAAAAAACAAGAGTTTTGAATGACACACTGGACCAGATGGACCTCATAGATATATGCAGAATATTCCACCCTAAAACAACAGTATATTCGTTCTTCTCACGTGCACGTGGAATCCAGAATAGACCACATACTGGGTCACAAGTCAGGTCTCAGCCGATACCAAAAGATTGAGATTATTCCCTGCATATTCCCAGATGACAATACTTTGAAACTGGAACTCAACCACAGGAAAAGTTTGGAATGAAATTCAAACACATGGAAGCCTAAGACCATCCTGCTCAAGAATGTTTGAGTTAACCAGGAAATCAAAGAACTTAAACAATTTATGAAAACCAGTGAGAATGAGAACACATCAACCCAAAACCTATGGGATATAGCAAAGGCCATCCTAAGAGGATAGCTATCAAAGCCTCACTCCCAAAAATAGAAAAATCCTGAATACAGAAACTATCTTTACACTTAAAGAACTGGAGAACTAAAAACAAATTAAGCCTAAGCCTGACATGAAAAGGGTAATAATTAGGATTAGAGCAGAGATCAATGAATTAGAAACCAGAATTACAGTAGAACACAGCAATAAAACTAGAATCTAGTTCTTTGAAAGAATTAATAAGATCGATAAATAGCTGGCCAAACTTATCCAAAAGAAAAGAGAAGGACCTGAATTAATAAAATTATGAAAGAAAGGGGAGACATCATGACCAACACCAAGGAAATATAAACAATCATCAGAAATTATTATCAACAGCTATATGACAATAAGTTAAGCAACCTAGAAGAAATGGATACAAACCTATAATCTTCCAAGACTGAAACAGGAAGAAATTGACAGTCTGAATAGACCAATATCTAGTAAGAAGATTGAAGTAGTGATCAAAAACCTCCCCAAAAACAAGAGCCCAGGACTTGACAGCTTCCCAGGGGAATTCTACCAAACATTCAAAGAAGAAATAATACCTATTCTCCTGAAGATGTTTCAAAAAACTGAAATGGAAGGAAAACTTCAGACTCTATGAGGCCAGCATGATCTTGATCCCTAAACCAGGCAAAGACCCCATTGGAAAGGAGAATTTCAGACCAATATCTCTGATGAATATGGATGCCAAAATTCTTGCCAAGATCCTAGCTAAAAGGATCCAACAGTACACTACAAGTATTATCCAACATGACCAGGTGGGATTTATCCCTGGAAAACTAGGATGGTGCAACATTCTCAACTCAATCTATGTGATAGAAAAAATTAATAAGAGAAAAGAGAAGAACCACATGGTCCTCTCAATTGATGCAGAAAAAGCATTTGACAAAATACAGCATCTGTTCCTGATTGAAACTTTTCAGAGTTTAGGGATAGTGTGACTATTCCTCAATTTCATAAAATCCATCTATGAAAAACCCACAGCAAATATCATTCTCAATCGGGAAAAGCTGAGAGCCTTTCCCTTAAGGTCAGGAACACAACAAGGATGCCCACTCTTGCCACTGTTGTTCAACATAGTACTAGAAGTCCTAGCTACAATAATCAGACAACAAAAAGAAATAAAACATATTCAAATTGGCAAAGAAGAAGTCAAACTCTCTCTCTTTGCAGATGACATGATACTTTATGTGGAAAGCCCAAAAGACTCCACCCCCAAATTACTAAAACTCATACAGCAATTCAGTAAGGTGGCAGGATAAAAAAAATCAATGCACAGAAATCAGTTGCTTTCTTATACACTAACAATGTAACTGTAGAAAGAGAAATTAGAGAATCAGTTCCATTTACTATAGCACCAAAAACCATAAGATACCTTGGAATAAACATAATCAAATAAGTAACGGATCTCTAGTCTAGGAACTACAGACCATTCATGAAAGAAATCAAAGAAGACATGAAAAGATAGAAAAACATTCCATGATCCTGGATCGGAAGAATAAACATTGCTAAAATGTCTATGCTGCCCAGATTTTGTCTACGCGACCAAAATCCCATTGGCATTTTTCAAAGGAACAAACAATCCTAAAATATGTATGGAACCAGAAAAGACCCCAAATTGCTAAGGAAATGTTGAAAAAGAAAAACAAAGCTGGGGGCATTATGTTGTCTGATGTCAAGCTATATTACAAAGTTGTAATCACCAAGACAGCATGGTACTGGTACAAAAATAGACACATAGACCAATGGAACAGAATAGAGAGCCCAGATACACACCCTCAAGTCTATGGTCAACTAATCTTTGACAAAGCAGGAAAAAATATCCAGTGGAAAAAAGACAGTCTCCTCAAAAAATGGTGCTGGGAAAATTGAACAGCTATATACAGAAGAATGAACTTCGGCCATTTTCATATACCATACACAAAGAAAAACTCAAAATGGATGAAAGACCTAAATGTGAGACCAGAATCCATCAAAATCCTAGAGGAGAACATAGGCAGTAACCTCTTCAACATCAGCCACATCAACTTCTTTCAGGACACATCTCCAAAGGCAAGGGAAACAAAAGCGAAAATGAACTTTTGGGGCTTCATCAGAATAAAAAGCTTCTGCACAGCAAAGCAAACAAGTCAACAAAACAAAGAGGCAACTCACGGAATAGGAAAATGCAAATGACACTACAGACAAAAGGCTGATATCCAAGATCCATAATGAACTTCTCAAACTCAACACCCAAAAAACAGATAATCAAGTCAAAAAATTGGCAGAAGACATGAACAAACACTTCTCCAAAGAAAATAAACAAATGGCTAACAGACACATGAAAAAATGTTCAGCATCAGTAGTTATCAGGAAAATTCAAATCAAAACCACATTGAGATGCCACGTTACACCAGTTAGAATGGTAAACATTGAAAAGGCAAGGAACAATAAATCTTGGAAAGGCTGTAGAGAAAGGGGAACCCTCCTACACAGTTGGTGGGAATGCAAATTGGTATGGCCACTTTGGAAAACAGTGTGGAGTTTCCTCAAAAAATTAAAAATAGAGCTAGCCTATGACCCTGCAATTGCACTACTGGATATTTACCACAAAGATACACATGTAGTGAAACAGAGGCCATATGCACCCTAATGTTCATAGCAACAATGTCCATAATAGCCAAACTGTGGAAAGAGCAGAGATGTTTTTCAACAGACGAATAGATAAAGAAGGTGTGGTCCATATATACAATGAGATATTACTCAGCCATCAGCAAGAATGAATACCCAGCTTTTGCAACAACATGGCTGCTGGAGGAGATTATGTGAAGTGAAATAAGTCAAGCAGAGTCAATTATCACATGGTTTCACTTATTTGTGGAACAAAAGGAATAGCGTGGAGAACATTAGGAGAAGGAAGGAAAAAATGAAGGAGGGAAATCAGACAGAGAGATGAACCGTGAGAGACTATGGATTCTTAGAAATGAATTGAGGATTTTAGAGGGGAGAGGGTTGGGGGGATGGGTTAGCCCAATGATGGGTATTAACGAGGGCATATATTGCATGGAGCACTAGGTATTTTTTTTTTTTAATTTTTAAAAAAGTTATTTAACAGAGATCACAAGTAGGCAGAGAGGCAGGCAGAGAGAGAGAAAGGAGGAAGCAGGCTCCCTGCTGAGCAGAGAGCCCAATGCGGGGCTTGATCCCAGGACCCTGAGATCATGACCTGAGCTGAAGGCAGAGGCTTAACCCACTGAGCCACCCAGGTGCCCTGGAGCACTAGGTAGTATATGCAAACAATGAAACATGGAACACTACATCAAAACCTAATGATGTACTGTGTGGTGACTAACCTAACATAATTTAAAAAATAATTAAAAAAAAGGAAGATGGCATTAGGATAAGCCCTGAATGAATGTAGAATTTGGCTATTTGGAGATGGAAGTACAGATATGGAAAAGAACAATCAGGGAGTTTGGTTCTAGTGTGAAGGAGGGGAGGTGGGAGAAAATGCCAAGGAGTTTACAGATTGAGAGGTTATAAAAAGAAGGAATTGTTAATGTGATCAAATATTCCATAAAGAAGAGGAAAGGACTAAGAAGAGAATAGTAGATTTATTATCAACAAGAGAAAGGAGAACTGGTGAGCACTATATATTGAATATTTGATGATTAAAAAGCATGGCAGTGGATTTTTGAATAAAAGTCTAGTGTCTTTTACTTATAATCCA
>ML108413.1:12860-28305 GCA_003697995.1 Taxidea taxus jeffersonii
TCAATCCAAATAGTTATTTCTTGAATTTCATGGCAGTAATGGACATAATATGTCTAACTGACAACTGTAGATCGGGGTAAAGACTTAGACTTTGATACTAAAGTTTTTCCCTTCTCTAAATGCAGTGGTGCTTTAGATTCTTGTCATTCAGTAATCCTTTTCTGACTGTATCCCGATAGTGAGATGAATTTTTAGCATTTACTGTGTAGTATCCATTTTTACAGTAAAGATGACCTTGTAAATTCAATTTAATGCTATTTTAAAGAGAGCCACTAGAGGGCATTACTTTATCTAAGTAAAGGAGAGTTACAACTTAAAAATACTGTCCTATCAACTTGAAATACTACTTTCTGAAGAGAACCTAATCTAGTATAAAGGAAACTTGGTTACATTTATAAGATTCAAATTCTAATCCCAGTTCTTTCACTATCTTGACTGCCTTTGAGTTTAGTTTTCCAGTGTCTCTAATCCCTCTTCGATTGAGTATATGCCATTCCCCTCCTGACAAGATATGAGTTCCATAAAATAGTATATGTACTTAATTTCTTTATTGATTATTTGTTTTGTTCCAAAAACTAAGTGATTTATCTTTCCTCCTTTTTTCCCAACAATAAGTGTGTATGTATTTGTGTTTATAAACTTTGGGAGGAAAAGATGATGTGTTTTAAATGCAGTACAATGTAGTATTTTATTAACATGGAAATTTCATCTTGCACATAAGGCTGTATTTCTGTAAAAGTAACATCTCTTTAAGCCCTCATTCTGATGATTTCAATACTCCATTCTTCCCAAATAATATGCAGCCAACCCTGATATGCAGTTGACCAAGGACAAATGAGCATTAATAATATAAATCTAAAAATCTAAAGACAACTTTTTCATGCTTCTGATAGAGGTAAAAGCTTCTTTATTAATTTTTGATGCTGAAAGTGAAATATTACCTTATTAATTTAGGTGAAATGCATATAGAATAGAATGCTTGGTCATTTATTTTTAAATCTCTTAGTTCTGCTATTGACTTTTGCCTGTCATTGGACTTTTCCAAAGAGGAAAAATAGGCCCAAGGTCAGGTACAATGAGTTTGGACTGGGGGCTGGAGTAGGAGAACGCTAGAATGATAACCAAGATCCTGCAGTCACCTTTCTTGGATGATGTGATCTCCTGAAGTCTGCCAAACTATTCCTCAGGCCACAATAAGGAACTTTCAGTCTTCCTTCATATATAAGATTCTATGTTGTGTTTACATCTAGCATATGTGGCAATATACCACCCAGGTCCCCTGCTGCAGATGGAAAAAAGTGTACATTTCAGATTTGCCAGACCCAACTTGATTTTCTTTCAGGTGGTTTTGAAGTAAATCAGTTATTTGAGCATACCTAACTTGTTCAAATAGAAAAGTAGCATAATTTTAGTGAATTTGACTATTGAACTTCCTGCTTCCATTCATTTCCTTTTACAATAACCTTGTTAAAATACATACTATTTTATATTGACAATTTTATTTTTGTGTTTTAATCTGAGGCTATTCCTTACCAATCAGGTCAGCTGAAAGAGATAGGCTGGCTCTTATTTTCTATATTCTTAAAATGTTTTATTCATCAACCACGTTTCAATTCTCAAAAATATAATTTTTAAAGCAAGGCTTTACATGAGGATAGGCTTTACTGGAGGTCAGATAGGGGTTTTCTCAGATCAGAGCATATCACATTCACTTGATGATGACAATTTTAAAAGTTTCTTTCAAAATTCTGGTCAACTCTTCTGAACTTCGGGGTCAATTAAACTTCTCAATTCATCTCACTTTTGGTTCAATTGTGGATTCTATTAATACCTTGCTTGAATCTGAATAATAAGGCAGATATATATAATACTGAGAAGTTAGCATTGAGCTCCTTTTATGTTCATGTCTAAAAAAGCCTTAGACTCTTTCATGATTGTCTATCAAGCATCTAGCCTCATCCTAGGAACATTTCTGGATCAAAGTAGATATCGGTCTAAGTTTAGTCTTGTAGAAATTTTAATTCATAGTCACATTCATCATCTTTAGCCTTGAGTATCTGATCAGGCTTGACATGGTTTCATTGCTATTTTCAGTTCTTCCTGGTAGGGCATTATTTTAAAATGCTTGATACTTTTAAAAATACTTAAAATTTTTTTTTATGTAGGAACATTATAAAATGAATGTTCTCATCTAGCATGTAATTATATAAATAGAATAACTTTTAAATGACTGTTTAATAACACAATAGCAACATACTATTATGTATTCCTCCTACCTTAGAGTATAATTATTTATGTTTAAGGTGAAGAGGAGCACCTACTTTTATGCATAAGCAGCTCCATAATGGATAATAGAAGTGGAGTTATTCCACTGTAACATTTCTAATCAGTGCATGGCTCCTTTATAAACCTACAGCCCAATTCACAGATCAACATGCCAATTAGGCTTCAAAGAAAATGAAGAGTTGGTCTAATTTCTCCGTTTTCTAATGTCTTAACTAATTTTTAGAGATCTATTGATATTAGCAGAACCTAAAAGCATTTGCAACTCTTATCTCTTCTCCCTTTCTGTCTGTCTCTCTATGTCTTCATAATCTATCTTATTAACTGATTTTATACTATGCTAAACTTTATTATTAACTTTTTATACTATGCTAAATTTATATTTATTAACTGATTTTATACTACGCTAAACTTAAAAAAAAGTTGCACATGCCTGTAAGAGAAAGCAAATTATTTTCATTCGGGCCAGATAGAATGTGATAATCAAATAAATAAATTTTAATGGCACACCAATCATTTCCTTCAATAAAACAAACTCCCTCTAATATTGTCTGCAATGTCAAGACTTGGAAGACAGTAATTTCTCACAGGTTTCTCTTCCCTTCTACTCTGATGTACTTTATCTTGACTTTATGTATGCTGTCTATGACTGGGCTCTAATAAGAAGAATGAAAGACAGGATGCATCCCATGCCCTTGTTTTCTTTTTTCTTTTTAAAATTTTATTTAAAATCTTGTGATCTCTGTCCATCAAATAAATAAATAAAATCTTTAAAAAAGAGGGGGGCGCCTGGGTGGCTCAGTGGGTTAAAACCTCTGCCTTCAGCTCAGGTTATGATCCCAGGATTCTGGGATCAAGCCCCACATCAGCCTCTCTGCTCAGCAGGGAGCCTGCTTCCTCCTCTCTCTCTGCCTGCCTCTCTGCCTACTTGTAATCTCTGTCCATCAAATAAATAAATAAAATCTTAAAAAAATAAAATTTTATTTAAAATCAATTAATTAACATATAGTATGTTATTAGTTTCAGAGGTAGAATTCAGTGATTCATCCGTTGCATATAACACCCAGTGCTTATTACATCAAATGCCCTCCTTAATGCCCATCATCCAGTTTCCCCATCCTCCCACCCATCTCCCCTCCAGCAACCCTTTTGGTTTCCTATAGTTAAGAGTCTTATGGTTTGTCTTTCTCTCTGATTTTGTCTTATTTTATTTTTCCATCCTTCCCCTGTTTTAATCTGTTTTGTTTCTTAAATTCCACAAAGAAGTATGAAATCTTATGGTAATTGTCTTTCTCTGACTGACTTCTTTCACTTAGCATAATACCCTCTGTTTCCATGCATGTTGTTGCAAATGACAAGATTTCATTTTTTGATGGCTGCATAATCTTCCATTACCTCTCTCTCTCTCTTTTTCTCTACACACACACACACACACACACACACATCACATCTTCTTTATCCATTCATCTGTTGATGGACATCTGGGCTCTTTCCATATTTTGGCTATTGTGGACATTGCTGCTATAAACCTTGGGGTGCATGTGTGCCTTCAAATCACTATGTTTCTATCCTTTGGATAAATACCTAGTAGTGCAATTGCTGGGTCATAGGGTAGCTCTATTTTTAGCTTTTTGAGAAACCCCCATTCTGTTTTCCAGAATGTCCCATGCCCTTGTTTCCTAACTCGAGCTACCATTGATTACCCACTAAGGTAGGTCATGGGCCACTGACAACAAGGAATATCAGTAGAAAGAGGGCTAAGAAAATTACAAATGCTTCAGTTTCTACAGGTACATCCTTGTTTGCCATGAGCTGGCCAGAACTATAGGCAGTGAGTTACTAATTGCTCTGATATGCAAGCATGATCTGAAAGATTATATCCCGGAGATGCATTAGAAATGATTTCCTTACTGGTTGTGATAATGAATATTAGATGTATATAACGACATATTTCTACTTTTCAAGATACTTCTGCATAATTTTCTCATTTGTTTTCACAATGATGTGGGGGAAGTCTGTACAGTAGTGGTTATAATTTACTTTTACCTATGAAGATTCTGAGGATCAGACATATTAAGTGATATGCTCAAGGCCAATAGTAGGTGATGAAAATGACACTTTGTGTCCTGATCTTCTGATACTGTTGCTACTACTTCTCCAATCTGCTATTTATTATGTATTCCTTGTGTCAGGATATTGCTTTAGAAATGTAACCTCAATGAATCCTTCCAACAACCCTTTTAGTGAGGTATTGTTTCATTTTACAGAATCCAGTGCTCTCTCCAGCAGTTCCTTTCCAAAGCTCAAAGTTGATAAAGCAACAGTACAAATATTGTCTTAGATTATCATTGCCTTTTCATTGCTTTTTAAATGTGGAGTTGATAACTCTAACTCCCTTATTCTACTTTGAGATCAATTCAGTTTCTTATTTAAAAAAATTACTGACTTTTTTGTTCATTTCTATTTCCTTCATAATAACAGGTATTAAAATTCGCATTGTATACAGCCCTTATTTTGCTCCAAATCAGAGGCAGAAATGGCCCGTAGACAATTCTGTGTACCACAAAATGTCATACAGATAAATTATAGACCCCAGAAGTCACTGGTAACATGCTGTCCTCTCAACAAAGACAGAAGTTACTGGAGTTAGAGATAGAAAAGAAATATATTGGTTATGTGACAAAGGATATATTTACAATATAATGGTTTGTAGATCTCAGTGAAATACTTAAAAAAAAAAAAGACATGAAAAATTTACTTTCTTCTTTACTTCTATAGTAGGTTGTTAAGTGACAAATTACCTCCCAACAGCACAATGGCTAGTTTTCTCTACATGGGTGAAGGGTCTATGCATTCAACTGCAATTCCATAAGAGACTGATTCATGCAATTTTGGGCCAAACTGCAGCCCCCCGCAGCTCCCTACCAAAAAATAAAATTTCAGAAAATATATTCTCCAAAATATGGGACCTACATTAGACATAATAGCAAGAACACTTAGTTAGATTCTGAGTTACAATAACAGATAAAACTGAATTTGCTCTTTGATATCAAGCAAGTAACCTTGATTCTTAAAATTCCAAATCTGTTTTGAGGCTGGATGTGTTATGATGATTCATTGTGTGGTAGTAATGCTTAGAGTGTTCCCTGTTCTTGTGACTGTATGATTTTCATTTTTGAAATGAATAAAATTGTCCCTGTTAATCACAGTTAAGACACATATGTTTCAAATAAACACCAAATTCTCTAAACTTAGGGAATTAATTGTTATTTAACTTTCTGATTCTAGATAACCATATTTTTAGTTAAGTTTAATAAACTCTATGGTTGATCCAGAGAGATTAAACCTGAAAAGATTTATGGAAATTGGATTTTTAGCTGTGAATGGAAGGATGACTAGTATTCAAATATTCAAGAATTCAGCCCTGGTTTAATCTATTAAGAACCCTTAATAACTAAAAACACATACATTTAAGAAATTGAAGAAATAATCTTTCTCTTTAAAATTTTTTTTTTTTTTTTTTTTGAGAGAGAGAAGCAGAGGGAGAGAGAATCTCACAACCCGGAGATCATAACCTGAACTGAAAAAAAAGAGTCGAATGCTTAACTGACTGAGCCAGAAATAATATTTTTTCAGAACTGACTCCTGTAAGTAGAAGTATAATAAGAAGAATTTATGTGTTTGTTGAATATTCATCTTCAGCTTGAGATTTTAGATCCATTCTATCCATAATTGTGACATGCTTCATATTTTTTTTTTTGCCTTACATGGAAAGGAATAATAGCTGGACTCAGTTATATTTTATTGAAAAAAATTTCATATAAAAAGTCAAATAATTAGGGACCTCTCTTTTTTCTAAGTATTTCCACAGTTGCATTAGTCTAGTCTCTCTCCTCTCCTGTACTCCAGTTTGTATTTTTATAAGTCCATCAGCCAAAATATCAACAAATTAAAATAAAGTTCTTCTCTTGTCTTCCTTATTTGGAAAATATCATCATCTGATGATTATCCTGAAATAGAAATTAACAAACACTTTTTTGAACCCCAGATGATCAAGATTACTATGGGATAGTCCCCAAATTTAAAGAAACTAAAAACATATATAATGTATATGGATGCACCGATATACACTATAGGAAAAAAATTATGCTCAATATCAAAATAGAACTGCAAATGAAGTATAATGGAAATATGAGAAAAAGATTTATTTGAATTAATGGATATGAGGAAAAGCATTTGAACCAGATATTGAGGAAGGGAGAGGGATTAGAAGGTAGAGGAACTTTCTAGTTGAGATAATAGCTTAATGAAAGCCATACAGTGAAGTGTAGACTGAAGGAATGGCAAGAGAATTGTGTGTGTATTTGTGTGTGTGTATGTGTGTGTGTCCATTGTGTGTCTAGTTCCAAATAGTCATTAAGAAAATGGAGTCCAGGGGCGCCTGGGTGGCTTAGACGGTTGAGCCTCTGCCTTCGGCTCGGGTCGTGATCCCAGGTTCCTGGGATCGAGCCCCGCATCAGGCTCTCTGCACAGTGGGAAGCCTGCTTCCCCCTCTCTCTCTGCCTACCTCTCTGCCTACTTGTGATCTCTCTCTCTCTGTCAAATAAATAATAAAATCTTAAAAAAAAAGAAAAGAAAAGAAAATGGAGTCCATGTTGTAGAAGGCTTTGAATTCCAGGTTGAAAAGATTGTATTTTATTTTGTATTTAAGGGAAAACCATGAAAGAATTTTGAAAAGGGAATCTATAAACTGTTGTTTTAAGGACACAACTGGTGATAGCAGAGCACAGGATGAATCAGAAGGGGAGAAATTAGAAACATAAAGACTAACACATGGTTATTATAGTTCAGATGAGGGTGATAATGGGAGCTTGGACTTCAGCAGGAAAGATAAAAGTGGAATGCAGACAGAATTTATGATAGGAAAAAACACAATAACTCATTTGGTGAGGTTGGAGCCTCAGTCTTCAAGAGGATGCTGATGGCATTAGCCAATATAGGAAGGTACAAAGAGAGTGGCGTGTGGATGCATGTGATGTAGAAGGTGAGAGTAGAAACAAAAAATATATGACTTCTGCAAATCTTTGGGTACAATGATCTATTTTCATGTGTATGTTAATGCTTTTAGGGGAAACTATTTCTACTTCCATAATCAGCAACATTAAAAGAAACAGGTTTGGTTGTGATTCAAAAGACAAAAAAAAAGTGGTGGTTTTATTTTTGTTTTGCCATTGATGTTTGTGTTGAGTTTAGTTGAAAATCTGGGTAGATGAACTTTATAGTGAATGATATCACAGGAATGTTAGGAGATAGGAAGAGCCACAAGGGATGAATATTTCTGACCCAAACCTCATAACCATAATCTTAAGCGTTTTGTCTAGTGTTTTCTACTTGGTGACTGCATGGTCCATGATTATTTTTATTCCCATGGTATCCAGAGTATAAAAAAATAGCAGGGAAGTAAACTAGAGTATGACTACATGGGAAGGAAAAAAGAAAGCATAATTTGTTTTATGCTGATTGTATACACCTCTAGGATTTGATTTTTCTCTGTGCTAGCTTAGAAGGCAGATAGTCAAGTGGTAGTTGTGAGAAATGAAATGATTATAATATATAATCATTTATATACATAAATTATATTATATATAAATTTAAATAAGTAAATTATATATACAAGTATATGAGTAATAATAAATTATAAAGATATATAAATTATACATACAAAATGTGAATATATAAGTAAATAATTATATATAGGTATACAAAAATGAAGTCTTTACAATATTACTTATATTAGTGAAATAGGTGCATATATCAAAATCTAGAAGTCAAGCCCAAATCAAATTAAAATATCTCCATTAAAATCAACTAAGTAGGGGCTCCTGGATGGCTCAGTGGGTTAAGGCTTCTGACTTTGGCTCAGGTAATGATCTTAGGGTCCCGGGATCGAGCCCCGCATCGGGCTCTCTGCTCAGTAGGGAGCCTACTTCACCCCTCTTTTTCTGTCTGCCTCTCTGTCTACTTGTGACCTCTGTCTGTCAAATAAATAAATAAAATCTTTTAAAAAAATCAACTAAGTAAGTTATATTGTGGTAATTATTAATGGAAGGGACTATTCAAATGTGGCTTTTTAGATCGTTTCACTTTCCTCCGTATTTCAAGTATCTGCTGAATCAAATATTCCACTGTCTTACCTCAGCCTTCAAATAAACTTGAAAGGGGAAAAAATCCCCCAAAGCAGTCCATTTTATTATTTTTCTGTAGATTACTCAGTAGGAACAACTGCAGCTTTAGGTTAAGCGAGTTTTTCTTCTTCTTATGTCTTTGGTTTCTATTAGCACTTGTAGCCATAGGTAAGAGCGTGGGGACTTATTCTTGCCTGAGCACTTAACAAGTAACTACACATTTTACTTCTCTATCAGTACTTACATTAGTTTTAATTTTAATGTAAATAGGTTAACATTATTTTCTGGCCCCATTAGGACAAATACTCTTTATCTAGGGATAACAAATAAACATCAAATGTCTAGGATATTCTGTACCATCCCCTATTACCACAAATGTTTCAGAATCATCACTCCCTTTGCTTTGACAAGAAGCTAACATATTTACAGTTTTAGTAAAATCCAGACTGAGAAAGCAGTCAAATCAGTACCAGTCTCCTTACCTATTTGGTGAAGGGATTTTTTTTCTTTTTTGTAGTGAGAAGAGTATGGGTATTTAAGCAGCACACCCTACAAATACACTTGCAAATCTAATAAATAAACCTTTCCTTATTGCACTGTCAGGTAGAGGAGGGCAGTTCTCACTAGTCCTTTATGTGGAGGGCAATAAGGGCTAACCATTAGTGGCTCTGAACTCCTCAATTCCAAGACATAGCAAGATTCATTATATTCCCTTTCTGGAGACAGGCACTTGGGAAGCCACCCAGGTATAATTTTCATGGCAGATTTCAGGTGGAAGAGCCATTCATTAACCATTTTCCTGACATAATTGCTTACAATTATGTAAGTAAACACGGTAAATGGTATTTCTATTTGCCCCTTATATGTTTTATTAGCAAAAACCATTATAACATAATCAAAATTTCTAACTACATACTCCCGAGAACTTCATTAATGTTCAGGACACTTTGGAATTCCAATTCTATTGAATTTGGGAAATCTTTCTAATTCTTTCATCACCATTGTTTTGATTTTGGATTAAATAAGAGTGTATATTTGATTTTTAATTTTTGATTGTAAGTGAAAAAAAAAAGAAAAAACAAATCAAAACCTTCAATAGTTTTTGACATGAGCAAAACAGATCCAGAAGTGGGAGTTGGTATAAGAATCAGGGTGTCACTTCCTGCCTGAATTTATAAGTAAGAAGCAATTATCCTTTTGAAAGAGAAAAGATTATATAGGTAACATCAAAGGATGACATCAGGTTGAAATCTGCAATAACACTGCTAGATAATGAAAGCAGAAGTTTAGTTTTTGGAATGTAAGGAAATCTAGATGTGAATTTCTTCTGGGCATGGTATAACATTTGACTTATGAAGATTCCAGTATCTTATGATCTGTGAATAATAGATTTGAGCTTGTCAACATGTCCCCTATCTGGAAGAGGTCATGGAAATGCAAAGTAGAGTTTCTGAAAATGGAAGAGGAATGTTATACAGAGTAGAATGAGTGTTTTTTAGTATTTTTTTAATATTGCTTTTTTACAGCAAGAAAAGTATATAACTTTTGTAAGCACTTGGCAATTTCTATGCTGGGATTGATTAAACAAACTTATGACTAAATAAAAATGAGGCTGTGGTAGAAGGAAGAAAAAAAACAGAACTGATCCCAGGCTAATTATCTATAAAGAGCAAAAAATTCAGTCCTTTCTGGAGTTTTTAAATATCTCTTTTCCTATGATTAAGAGACAGAATACACATTAGGTTTTTTAAATTGACAACTAAAATTTGGCAACTAAACCTAAAGCTGGTAACTTAAAACATATGTACAAATCTTTGACAATAATCAAATATTAACATATATATAATACATGCCATGTTTGGACATAAATCATTTAAAAATTTAAATGCTAGGGCTGATGATTAAAATGAGAGGTCATTCTGATATTTGAATAAAATAATTATAATATCAAAAATACAAATTAAATTTATAAAGAAAAGTGCCAGTTCCTGTCTATAAACTCATATCTTAAAAATGGTGGGGCCAAGAAGGGAATGGCATTATATATATTCAAAGTACTGAAAGGGTAAAATCTGTAGCCAAGAATACCTGATAGCCAACAAGGCTATTATCCAGAATAGAAAAAGGGATAAAAGAATTTCTCAGACAAACAAAAACTAAAGGATTTCATGACCACTAGAATTGTAGGGTCAATTTTATTGTAGGGCTATCAGCTCCACAATAAATATTAAGGTGGACTGTTTGAGTGGAAAAAGACCATAAGTGATAGTATGAAAAGTAAAAAGCACAAAAACAGTAAAAGTAAGTATTTTCACAAAAATTAATAATGGGATTCATAAAATAAAAGGATGTAAGATATGACACCATATACTTAAAATGTGGGAGGGAGAGGAGTAAAGAATGGGTTTAAACTTAAGTGGCCAATAACTGAATATAGACTGCTATATGCAAAAGATATTTTATTTTTTATTTATTTATTTTTAATTTTATTTATTTATTTCAGAGAGAGAGCATGAGAGGAGAGAAGGTCAGAGGGAGAAGCAGACTCCCTGTGGAGCTGGAAGCCTGATGCGGGACTTGATCCTGGGACTCCAGGATCATGACCTGAGCTGAAGGTAGTTGCTTAACCAACTGAGCCACTCAGGCGCCCCTGCAGAAGATATTTTAAACAAACCTAATGGTCACCACAAATGAAAAACCACTAATAAATATGCAAAGAATAAAAAGAAAGGAATACAATCTGTCACTAAAGAAAGCCAACAAACCATGAAAGAGAGCAAAAGAAAGGATCAGAGAAAATCTGTAGAAACAACCATGAAGTAAGTAACAAAATGGCCACAAATACTTATCAATAATTAATTTGAATGTAAATGGGTTAAATGCCCCAATCAAAAGATAGGGGACAGAGTGAATAATAAGACAAGACCCATTTCTATGCTGCCTACAAGGGACTCATTTCAGACCTAAAGATACATTCATATTGAAAATGAGGGGATAAAAAATGTTTATCACACAAATGGATGCCAAAGGAGAGCTAAGGTAGCAATACTTATATTGGACAAAATAGACTTTGTTCTTATTTATTTACTCATTTTTAATCATTTATTTATTTATTTCAGAGAGAGAGCCAGGGAGGAGCAGAGGGAATGGGAGAGAGAGGTAGAGAAGCAGACTCCCACTTAGTGTGGACCCTGATGTGGAGCTTGATCCCCAGGTCCTGAGATCATGACTTGAGCCAAAACCAAGAGTTGGAGGCTTAACTGACTGAGCCACACACATGTCCCCCAAATAGACTTTAAAACAAAGACTGTAACAAGAGATAAAAAAGGACACAATCCAACAAGAACTTATAATAATTGTAAATATTTATATGCCCAAAATGGGAGCACTCAAGTACATAAAGCAGTTAATAACAAACATAAAAGAAATAATCAATAGTAATTCAATAATAGTAGGGAACTTTAACACCCCACTTACATTGGTGGACACATCATCCAAATAGAAAAATCAACAAGGAAATGGTGACTTTTCACACTGCACACTTGGATCAGATGGATTTAGTAGACATATTCAGAACATTCCATCCTAAAACAGCAGAATACCCATTCTTTTCAAGTGCATATGGAACATTTTCCTGAATTGATCACATAGTAGGCCACAAAACAAGTCTAACAAATTCAAAAAGATCGTGCTCATACCATGCATCTTTTCTGACCACAATGCTATAAAACTAGAAATTAACCACAAAAAAAGTCTGAAAAGACCATAAATACATGGAAGTTTAACATCATGCCACTAAACAATGAATGGGTCAACCAAGAAATCCAAGAAGAAATACAAAATTACATGGAAGCAAATAAAATTGAAAATAAAACAATCCAAAATCTTTTGGGATGCAATAAAAATGGTTCTAAGAGGGAAGTTTATAGCAACACAGACCTACCTCAAGAAGCAAGAAAAATCTCAAATAAACAACCTAACCTTACACCTAAAGGACCTAGGAAAAGAAGAACAAATAAAACCCACCCCCCCCAAAAGGAAGGAAGTAATAAAGATTAGAGCAGAAATAAATGATATAGAAACCAAAACCAAAACCAAACCAAACAACAACAACCCCCCCCCACCCCACACACAACAAACAATAGAACGGATCAATAAAACCAGGAGCTTATTCTTTGGAAAAGATCAATAAAACTGATAAACTTCTAGCAAGACTCATTACAAAAGAAGAGAGATGACCCAAATATACAAAATTACTAACAAAATAGGAGAAATAACAACATCATCACAGAAATATAGATATTTTTTACAAAATATTATGGAAACCTATATGCCAGCAAATTGGACAACTTAGAAGAAACTAATAAATTTCTAGGAACATATAACCTACCAAAACTGAACTAGGAAGAAATAGAATATTTGAACATACCAATTATTAGCAATGAAATTAAATCAGTAATCAAAAAACTCCCAAAAACAAAGTCCAGGATTAAACAGCTTCACAGGTGAATTCTACCAAACATTTAAAGAAGAGTTAAAATCCAGTCTTCTCAAATGAGTCAAAAAAATACAAGAGGAAGGAAAACTTCCAAATTTATTTTATGAAACCAATATTACCCTGATACCAAAACCAGATAAAGACACCACCAAAAAAAAAAAAGAAAAAAAAAAAGAAAGAAAGAAAGAAAAAAAAAGAACTATAGGCCAATATCTCTCATGAATATAGATGAAAAAATCTCCAACAAAATGTTAGCAAACCAAATCCAACAACACATAAAAAATCATACACCACAGGGATGCTTGGGTGGCTCAGTGGGTTAAGCCGCTGCCTTCGGCTCAGGTCATGATCCCAGTGTCCTGGGATTGAGTCCCACATCGGGCTCTCTGCTTGGTGGGGAGCCTGCTTCTCCCCTCCCCTCTCTGCCTGCCTCTCTGCCTACTTGTGTGATCTCTGTCGGTCAAATAAATAAATAAAATCTTAAAAAAAAAGATTAAAAAAAATCATACACCACAATCAAGTGGCATTTATTGCTGGTTTGCAAGGGTGGTTCAATATTCACAAATAAGTCAACATGATACATCATATTAATAAAGGATAAAAGCCATATGACCATTTCAATAGATGTAGAAAAAGCACTTGACAAAATACAACATCCACCTATGATAAAACCCCTTAACAAAGTAGATCTAGAGGGACCATACTTCAACATAACACAAAGTTCTTATATGAAAAACCTGTCGGCAACATCATACCCAATGGTGAAAACCTGAGAGTTTTTCCCCTATGGTCAAGAACAAGACAAGGATGTCCCCTTTCATGACTTTTATTCAACTTAGTACTGGAAGTCCTAGCGACAGAAATTAGACAAGAAAAAGGAATAAAAGGCATCCACATTGGAAGGAAGAAGCAAAACTTTCTCTATTTGCAGATGATATATTATTATATATATGGAAAACCTAAAGAAGCCACCAAAAAACTATTAGAACTGATAAATGAGTTCAGTAAGTTTTCATGATATAAAGGTCAATGTACAAAAATCTGTTGCATTCCTATACACTAATAATGAAGCATCAGAAAGTGAAATTGAGAAAGCAGTCCCATTTACAATTGCACCAAAACCAGTAAAACTCCTAGGAATAAGCCTAACCAAGGAGGTGAAAGACCTATACACTGAAAACTATAAAACTCTGATGAAAGAAACTCAAACCTACAAAGAGAAATGAAAAGACATGCCCTGCCTGTGGATGGGAAGAACAAATATTGTTAAAATGTCTATATTATACAAAGCAATCTACATATTTAATGCAATCCCTATCAAAACACCAATGGCATTTTTCACAGAACTAGAAAAAATAATCCTAAATTTGTATGGGTCTACAGAAGACCCTGAATAGCCAAAGCAATCTTGAAAAAGAAAAAGGTGGATGTATCACAATTCCAGATTTCAAGTAATGTTGCAAAGCAGTAGTAACTAAACAGCATGGTACTGGAATAAAAATAGACACATAAATCAATGGAATAGAATAAAAACCCAGAAAAAGACAGTCTCTTCAACAAATGGTGCAGGGAAAATTGGGCAGATACATGGAAAAGAATGAAATTGGACCACTCTCTTTCACCATACACAAAATTAAATTAAAAATGGATTAAAGACCTAAGTGTGAGACAAGAAACCTTCAAAATCTTTGAAGAGAGCGCTGGCAGTAATCTCTAACATTGGCCATAGCAATATTTTTCTGGATATATGAGGCAAGAGAAATAGAAGCAAAAACAAACTATTGGGACTACATCAAAATAAAAAGTTTCAGCATAGTAAAGGAAACAATCAAGAAAACTAAAAGACAACCTACTGAATGAGAGAAGATATTTGCAAATGATGTATCTGATTAAGGGTTACTATCCAAAATATAACTTATACAACTCAACATTAAAAAAAAAAAACAAAAAACAAAACAAATCTAAAAAACCCAAGTTATCCAAGAAAGAATGGGCAGAAGACATGAACATACAGTTCTCCAAAGAAGATATGCAGATGGCCAACAAACACATAAAAAGATGCTCAGTATCAGTCATCATCAGGGAAATGCAAATCAAAACTACAATGAGATATCACCTCATGCCTATCTGAATGGCTAAAATAAAAAATATAAGAAACCACAAGTGTTAGTGAGGATGTGGAAAAAAAGATACCCCTGTGCATTGTTGGTGGGAATGTAAATTCTTACAGCCACTTTGGAAGACAGTATAGAGGTTCCTCAAAAAATTAAAATTAGAACTACCCTATGATTCAGTAATTGCACCACTGAGTATTTATCCCCAAAATACAACAATACTAATTCAAATAGATACATGCACCCTTTTGTTTGTTTCAGCAGCACTCAGAATAGTCAAACTATGAACCAGCCTAAGTGTCCAGCAATAGATGAATCAATGAAAAAGATGTGATTTTACACACACACACACACACACACACACA
>ML108413.1:28705-40857 GCA_003697995.1 Taxidea taxus jeffersonii
GACACTAAGGTCATGACCTGAACTGATATGAAGAATCAGATGATTAGGTGACTGGGCCACTCAGGCACCCCAAGACTCTTAACTATAATGAACAAACCAAGGGTTGTTGGAGGGAGTTTGGGTGGCAGAGGGGTAAAATGGGTGATAGGTATTAAGGCAGGCACCTGTTGTGATGAGCACTGGGTGTTGTATATAAGTGATGAATCACTAAATTCTACTCCTGAAATCAGTATTACACCAAATGTTAACTAACTAGAATTTAATTAAAAGCTTAAATAAAAAAGAAACACAAGTAAGCAAAAGGAAAAAAAAAGGGAGAAAGGCAAACCAAGAAACGGACTGTTAACTGTAGAGAACAAACTGATGTTGCCAGAGGGGAGGTGGTGGGTGGATGAGGGAAATAAGAGCTGGAGATTAAAGAGTATACTTATTATGATGAAATAAAATAAAATAAAAATAAAATAAAATGATAATAAAGTAAAATAAACTTAAAAGTGGGGCCAGAGATGGACTACCTTTTAAGAAGTGTTCTAAAATTTGTGAATTTGACACAGTGTTGAATAGGCTGATAATTTGCAAAGACACATGCTGACACATGCTGACCAAATATTCCCCAAGTCATATCCCTACATCTTTTATTCTAATGTTGGTCATTAACCTGGAGTGTCTCTCCCACATGAATGTTTGTGTTTATGTCACCTCTGTGAGCCTTCCCTGTGGAATTAATTGCTCCTTCTTTAGTATTTCCACTTACACATTCTAGCCTGTATTCTAGTATTAATATATATACTTGTCTGTCCCTACCATAGATGTATGTTCCAAGGTAGGAAGTTTTGTCCCAGTTTTTATCACTTATTCCTGGCAGCAACTAGCATATGTTGTATATATGATAAACCATAGATAACTATTTGTTGGAAGAATAAACATAAAGGGTCATTACACAATTAATCAACTGGATAAAATCTCATTGAAATCATATGAGGTTATGATTGGAAGTGATTCTCTTGTCATTCTGCTCATGAAATGATATTTAGTATGCCCTTAGGTATAGATGGTGCTATGCTGACTTGCTGAATCTAATTAGTCTATCAATTCCATTTTAATTTTGTGAGATGCATCCAAGATATATCTTAACCCATAACTGGAATTAAATTCTCCTAACATTTTGTTAAGAAGCATGTCAAACTCACATCTCATTTTAAATGAGAGAGCTTCATGATCTTGCAAGTGGATTTGCTCAGAGCTCTCCAGATATTGGGAGGACAGTGCATAGAAGAGGGTATTCCAGTTTTGATGGAGGACAACTCAGAAATATGAAAGTTTTCATTTTGAACTAATTTCATGTGTCTTTTGACAGGTAGACATATATAATGCTGAGGTTTTGAGGAACCCAAATGTAAGAATAATCTGAAAAGGAAAAAGTAATTTAATTTAGATTTTTTCCACCTAAATACTCCTCCATTTATCAACATTAATGTATCCTCTGTCATTCGTATTTACTGATAGTAGAGTTCCAGAAGATAGAATATAAATTATTTCCATAAATCCATTGACTTTTACCTTCACTGAACTTCAGCTCTTTGAGGACATAAAGCCATCTAGTCTCAGTGATGCCTCTCCATCAGCAAAACCGTACATCATCTGAAATTATATCTCATCCTGAGTTATGCTTCACCATTTGGGGTTATACTTCTCTACAGTGGTAAGCTCTGGAACATAATGGTAACTATAATTTATCAAGTGGATACTATATTGGAGACCCTGACCTAAATACTTTACACATATTCCCTTACAGATTCTCAAAAACCATCCTATTTACCCCAATCCTACAGTTACTGAGGCAGAGATAGGATTTGGCCCCTGAAAGTCTGGCTTCAGGACATGTGTATGTTGCCTTGTCAATGAAGTAACCTCATTTAATTTAAAATTCTCTGACTACCACTTCTCCCAGCTCTTTGCTTTTCTTGCTTGTAGCCTTCAGTATGTCATCCAGCAACTTGTTCCTCTTTCTTTCTAATCCTTTCCCATTCTGTTTCACGTAGGATGGATTCACTTGTCATCCAATGCAACTGTGCACTTGGCTATTACCCAGAAATTTCTGCCCCAAACCTTGTATCACCTACTTCCTGCCCCAAATCTAGGCAAGTAGTCAATCACTTCATTAGTTCTCCTTCTTAGGATCCAACACTTGGTCACAAAATTAAGTTGAGTAAATGCATTAAACATTCAAGCTCTCTAGCTCTATTTAGGTTCCTCTTATTGCTTAGTAAACTGTTAATTCCATCCATTGACTCTTCTCTCTTACCTCTCTTTAGGGCAAATACATATAAACTTTTCTGTATTTGTTAAGGCCTCAATGTCCTCAATACCTCTCTCACATACAGCAGATAAACTTAATTCTTATTTTACTGAGAAATTTGTGTATGCTTACCTTTTTCAGCCTCACAATTTTTCTATTTAATTTCCCACCTTTTTTTTTTTAAGAGAGGAAGAGAGAAAGAGAGAGGACAAGAGAGAATTCTAAGCAGGCTGTACATCCATGGAGCCCAATGTGGGGCTTATTCTCAAAACCCTGAGATAATGACCTGAGGCAAAATCAAGAGTCAGCCGCTCAGCTGACTGAGCCATCTAGGTGCCCCTTAATATCCCTTTTTAACCCTAGTCTTGGAAGTAGAAAGATTCTTCCATTTTAAGGTTGATTTCTTTACCTGTACTTTTGGTCTGTTCCCACATAGGTTCTTCTAGGAAGTTGTTTATCAGTTATGCTCTCCTGATTTTCCATCTTCCAACTGTCTTTTCTTACTAATTTTTCCCTCTCAGCAAATTAACTCTTTTGAGTAATCTTTATTCTAGGAACAAAGCAGAGTAGAACACTTCTATACTTTGATCCTCTACATTTTAGTTTACCTGTCTCATCTCCAGCGCTTACTTTCATTACCTTTTCTTAGAATAATTGGCCTAAGGCATTCATTTCATATCCTTTTTTATCATCTTGATACCTTTTCTAAAAGTGTGAATTTTGGTCCTTGGTTGTAGAAAACTCTAACTCGTCCTATTGCTCCAGATGCATGGGAGCAAGAGACTAGAAAATAAGAACAGGAAGCAATCCTAAAGAAAAGACCATGAGAGGAATCTCTCAAATGTAGGCTGTTTACAAAGAATTAAGAACTTTTAACATCTCTAAAACCTTTCTACTAGCACTGAGGACCACCTGTATCTTGGCCTTGACACTAAGTGATGAAGGAAATGGGGCCTTAAACTCCCTCTTTAGATAGGAGAGTGCCACTGGTTTTAGGGTTGTTCCAAAGCTAACAAGGCCCAAGCAATAATGGATCATTTGCCCAGGAATCCATCTGACTGCCTGATGGCTGACTTGAAATTATACCAGTTTCCAGGGCTTCTGCTGGATGGGCTCATATATCTGAAACAGTAAGGACAAGCAGTCCATCTGAAACTCCAAAGGATATAAGTGTGAGTGAAAAGACTTGTAAAGGCCATACTTTGTTATCTTTATTTGCGTGTCATCCTTGTACAGGGGCCATGCTAATTTTCTATGTATTGTTCCAATTTTAATGCTTGTATTGCCGAAGTGAGCACATAATTTGTTAACTTTAATTTTATGTGTTTATTAAGGCTCTCATTTTACTTCAGATCCCTAGCCTTTTTTGGGACAACTCTGAGGTATAACTTATCCTTTGAGTTTTCCTTGCAAACAGGCTGTAGCTGGGTTAAATCCTAACATGAGGTTAAACTTATTTCATATAACAAATATTTATGCCTTACTTTTAGAATTATTTTTAAAAAGCCAGGAATTTGCCATTTTGGAAAAAAAAAAAAGAATCCTTCCAGATTCTTTCTATACCTGCCTTGATCTTGAGATCTAAGAAGGAATGTAATGGGCTTCAAGGCTTATACAACTGGGAGCACTGACATAAGAAGAAAAGAAAACTTTAAGATGTATTATAGGAGGTGCATCTACTTATAGCACATGAGCTAGTACAGCTCATGGGAAATCATTTTTTAATTCCATAAAGTGCAGCTTCCTTCATGGTAAGAGCATTAGCACATCTTTAAATGAATGATGCCAAATCTCTCAAATGTCTATAGCCTTTACCTAAATTTATGCTTGTTACCCAGGATATTCTATAACGTATCAAGTGGATTGTCACAACATCTATTATAAACTGTGATAAAAATTTCAGTGAGCTGTCAAATCTTTTTGAAATCTGAAGACCTTTATGGCTAAAACTAATGTGTTAACATTTGATGAGTTGATAAGCAAGACATCGGCATTTACTCAAAACCTTGGAATCAGTACTTCTCACTAATTTTTCAATAGAAAAAAATAAGTTCTATCATGGACATAATTTTTTTAAAATGGGGCCTTTGTAAATGAAAGTACACCTAAACACAGCTTAGGCAATTGCCATTCAAACTAAAATAACCACCACCAAACCTGTTATGGCAGAGATATACTGGTAACTAATTTGATAAACATATTTTTGAACAACTCTTCTATTTTCTAACATGCAAGTTTTATCATCATTTAGTAAAGAACAAAAGCCACCACCTTGATTGAATGCAGTCACTCATCTCACTGCTGTATTAAAATATGACTCTGTTCTCAGGATTGCTCTGCAGTTATTAGTATGCAGTAAATGGCTTAAACTGTATAAATTTAATTCTAGAGATAAGAAAGTATCTTGAATTGAGTGTGGCTTTGCCATTAATATCACCTTCAGTCAGCCCAACTTGGTATGTGGCTTCAGACAATTCACTTTAGGAATTCAACTTCATTATTTATTGGCAAAATTTTATTTTTCGTGAATTTACATTACTTATCTGCAAAATAGAGGGACTGAATTAGGTATTCTCTAAATTGCCTTCCTGCTGTGAGTATAGAAACAATTATTAACTAGGATATATTTTTATCATCAGTTTGCAGAAAAGGAATGGGAAACTGAGGTACACAAAATTTGAAGTGCCCCTTGTGATATCATTGTGTGTTCAGTGTGGAATAGCTTCTTTACAAGGTAGGGAGGCTAAAGAGAATTGCTTTGGTACAATTTCAAGTGTCAACAATGATTTAAGAGAACTGGTTTCAGGCATTATTTCCCTTTATTACTGAGTGAAAGTTATTCAGATGCTTATTGAGATGACCCAAGAATCAGGAGAGAAAACAGTGAATCATTGGTGAAGAAGAAATGAATCTTAAAGAGAATTCTAATAAAGCAGCATTTATCATTCTTTCTTCTTCATTTATCTACTCAGTCTGAATGCACATTAGCCTCTTCCTTAGTGTCACGGATGTAGCTTTGAGATGGCATTCTTCTCTAACTGAGCATTGTGAATGAAATTCGGGTCCTTATGATGAAATAAGATTATCCAAATTTACAGCTTACCTCTCCCTCCACTATGCTTTGGTCAATATGTAGATAGAAACTGATGCATGAATTAATATCTTAATATGGTAAGATTGAGCAAATCAGGAATCTCCCCTGGTTTGGTCATTCTATTTTCTTTAGATTATCATTATTCAGCTTAAACATCGCAGAGAAAAAAATTGAGGGCCATCCTTGATCTGGTAAATTGTTTTCTTGTCTGCATTTTTTTGTGCTTTCCTTTTATTTTCTCTTTGGGTTTCCTTTGCAGCCCTTTGTCATCCCCCAGTTTTCCTGAGCTCTTTAACATAGAATGATCTACTAAAGTAATTCATATTAATTTTTAACACCTTCAATATGTACAATTTTTATTGGTCAAAAATAAATAAAAAATAAACAAGTGAAAGAAAGCAAGAATGGTTGAACAAGAGGCTGAGAGTGGTCAGCTTAATCAAATCACATGGTCTTTAGAATGTTTCTAGGCAAGAAACAATATTTAGACCCATTACCCATTGACTGTAGAGGGGGTTCAGTCTCTGGGAGGTAGAACCCTGCAACCTTATGAAGTATATACTATAATGATTCCCCCAGTTCTTCCCAAAAGTTCATACCGTTATTTACTCAGATGATTATATAGTGAAGAAAGGAGGATACCCAGACATTTCGAGGGCTGTTGAACGCAGGAGACCTGAAATGTCACCATGACTTCCCTTTTAGGGAGGTGACAAGGTAAGGGGGCCTATGCAATAAATAGGGTGCTTAACAATATCTAGTTTATAATGGGTCCTTTGGGTCTGTGTCCTCACTCTGGTCATTACCCCATACCTGAATGTTTAATTAGGACTGACATATTTGACAGTTTAAGAAAACCTTACACTGAGTCCACCTGGGGTTGGTGGTAGTCACACCATCATATTAAGTAAGGCCAAGTGGAAACCACCACTTTGCCAAAGTAGAATTTTGAAAAAAAATATACAAACTGCTATATCTAGCCAAGATGCAGCAGTAAGGATCAATTTAAAGAACTAAAAGAACTGAAAGAATTAAAAGAACTAAAAAGCTAAATGAAGCATATGAAACAGTGGGTTATCAGACAAGGAAGAACAGTGGTTCCCAAAAGAAGGGAAATAAATGTAGCAAATGTTATAATCACCCCACCTTTCTGCCTGGATAGGTGCTTCCAGGCTGCTGTGCAGAGGTGGAGAACCAGGTGCAGTCCAACTGTCTTTCTGAGTTGAGGAGACAAAGGTGGCAGGAAAGGGAAGCCTAGGGTAACTAGAATTCTCAGTGCAAATACTGGAGAGTGGAGAGCATTGCAGAGAGAGAGAGAGAGAGAGAGAGAGCTTCAGTGATTCACAGATGGCATCCAGCAAGTCTTTAGCATGTGAGGAAACTATCTGAGGCTGGGGAAAGTACTACCCAAAAGGAGCAATATACAGAGATCACAAAAAGCTGGGAAGAGCCAGAGTAGAAAACTTTGTACTTCATTGTGCACGGGGTGGAATATTCAGAAGAACATTGTCTCAGTAGTGACTAAAAATTAATACTAGACTAAATACTGCACTGCACCCACCTCAAAAGACTTTAAAAGCAAGTCTCAAGAAGATTAAACTCTTTCCAAGTACCTTAATTGCTTTACAGAACAAAGCTCTAGAATCTCTCTCTCCCTCTCCCTCCCTTTCTCTCTCTCTCTATATAGACAGAGATGCACACACACACACACACACACACACACACACATATCTTTAGCATGTATTGTTTTTAATGATTTAACATGCATCCTTTCCTTAGACTTACACTTTGCATTTTAAAGAGAAGACTGCCTCTAATTGTAGATTATCTAGAAATGAGACATCCTGAGGAGTTGTTCATGTGAAGAGGCCCTGCACTCACACCACAAGGAACTTTGGTTATTACACTTGGTACAAATCTATGACCCCACATCAGATATACTGAATCACATTCTCCTGATATTAAAACAAATTAAGCTCATACGTTGAATTTAATGATTAGCTTTCTTTTTTTAAATTTTATTTTTAATAAATTTATTTAAATTAAATGAACATATAGTGTAATAATAGTTTCGGAGGTACAGTTCAGTGACTCATCAGTTGCATATTAATACCCAGTACTCATTACATCACATGCCTTCCTTAATGTCCATCACCCAGTTACACCAACCCTATGATTAGCTTTCATTGAAAACTTTGATACTCATATCTGTGCATTTTACCCATCATAAGATAATGGACACAGTTTAGGGAAGAGTCTGATTCTCAGACATCCTTGTCTTGCATATTATGGGATTACTCTAGGATGTGACAAGCCCTGGGAGTCTTTACTCACAGAGATCACTCATTAATTGACTGATTCATTCAGTATACATTTATTGAACATATTGGGCAAGGCCTTGTGCTGTACTATGAGGATATGAAGATAAGTAAAAATGATGCCTGATTTTGAAGAGCTCATAGTTTAATGGGAAATAACATATATAATTAAAAGTTATATAATATACCTATGTATAAAAGACATCAATTGAAACCTGAAATCTATTTTTATTTTTTAAACTTAAATTTGGAATATTTCTAAAAATGCTCATTATACTGAAAAAAGGGAGATTTTTCTTTCACATTCAGCATAGTTTATAAAGTAATACCTCAAAAATTTTTTATGCTTTTCATATTGTTATGAGTAGTTCTGTATAAACCCACGAAATATATTTAAGAGTAGTGTTGCTGGAAATAAAACCTAATGAAGTTTCATGTTTTCCCCCAAAATATGGCCAGAGTGGATATGTTCCAAATTGAATTACTCCATAAATAATAGCCAGAATCTAAGATAAAGATTGACTTCCAAATATTAAAAATTAATATGTGAGTAATTTTGATTAAATGTAAGATAGTTTGGCAGATTTTGTATGAGCTGGCCATGCTTTTCAAATAGGTGCATAACTCCCCTTTATTTTTAATTTTTTTCATAAACTCCCCTTAAACACAAGATTTCATAGACAAAAAGTTCCACATTATATAAATGACTCAAGGTCATATGGCTGAGTCATCTAGAGAATGGGAATTCAGCTTTTCAAGGTTTTATCTTTACCTAAGGTATGTGGACCATGTCATTATCTCCTAGCCAGAGCAATCTTTTGGTATTAATAAGCAATGTGAGCATTCAGAACAGATCAGAATATTTATTGTTTTGTTGGAAATCACCCAATTAATGTTAATTTTCAAAGGAGGTTACATTGTTTACCAATCTAAGGGAAAAAAAAAGCCTGTCAGAGATTTTGATAAGACATTTTAGAGGTAGCTCTTTTCCAAATGATAGAGATAAATTATAAATGGAAGGAATGAAGACCTTGAGGATGAAAAGATTGGCCTGAATTTTCATGCAAATGTCACCAAATGACCCAACCCTGTTTAAATTCAATTTCTAATTATGTAAACTTTTATTGTGTGTACTTTATTTCACTGTGCATGGGTACCTAAGAAAAGTTAACTCAATCAGAACCTAAGAGGGAGATCATTATGTGGTGTGACAATCTGACTCTAAAAGCCAAAGACAAGAAGAGCTTTTCTTATGAGTAAGTTGTATGGACTGTTGTGGGCGGGGGGGGGGGGGGCTTATTTTAATCAGCATGAATTATTCTCCTTCAACATTAAATACACAAAATATTGCGGTCAAAAATAAAGGAGATATTTAATTAGTGATTTATTAGGTAATTGTTTTCTGCTGACTCTTTTCTCTCTCTTAAATGATCTTCTCCTGATTTTTGACTATCATCTGCATGATTTTCAGATATCATATTAAATGTCATCTCTCCAGAGGGGCCTTCCTTGACCTCCTATGGAGAGCGGGGAAAAAAAGAAAGAAAGAAAGAAAGAAAGACCCAAGGAATATGCCAATTCATAAATAGAGAATTAACTGATTTTGTTGTGCCAAAATAACCCTGTGTGTACAGACAGACAGCCAGTGGCTACAAAGCAGTAATGGGTTTTCAGCTCTTTTTTATATGGAAAAGATTTGTTGTTATACATTATCTCCATTAACTACAGTTGTTATACATTATCCTAGTTTTAGTAAACAGTTGATAGATATTCTAGGATTTTGATAGATTCCTGCCTCATGTTGAGGTCTTTTATCCATTTAGAATTTATCTTTGTGTATGGTGTAAGAGAATGGTAGAGTTTCATTCTTCTATACATAGCTGTCCAACTTTCCCAGCACCATTTATTGAACAGACTGGTTTTTTTCCACTGGATATTTTTTCCCGCTTTGTCGAAGATTACTTGACGATAGAGTTGTGGGTCCATATCTGGACTCTCTGTTCCACTGGTCAATGTGTCTGTTTTTGTGCCAGTACCATGCTGTCACGGTGATCACAGCTTTGTAGTAAAGCTTGAAATCAGGCAACATGATGTCCCCAGCTTTGGTTTTCTTTTTCAACATTTCCTTAGCAATTTGGGGTCTTTTCTGGTTCCATACAAACTTTAGGATTGTTTGTTCCAGCACTTTGAAAAATGCTGGTGGAATTTTGATCAGGATGGCATTGAAAGTATAGATTGCTCTGAGCAGTGTAGACATTTTAACAATGTATATTCTTCTGATCCATGAGCATGGAATGCTTTTCCATCTTTTTGTGTCTTCTTCAATTTCTTTCATGAGTGGTCTGTATTTCCTCAAGTACAGATCGTTTACCTCTCTGGTAGGATTATTCCCAGGTATCTTATGGTTCTTGGTGCTATAGTAAATGGAACTGATCCTCTAATTTCCCTTTTTATATTTTCATTGTTAATGTATAAGAAAGCAACTGATTTCTGTTCATTGCTGCCACATTACTGAATTGCTGTATGAGTTTTAGTAATTTGGGGGTGGAGTCTTTTGGGTTTTCCACATAAAGTATCATGTCATCTGCGAAGAGAGAGAGTTTGACTTCTTCTTTGCCAATTTGAATACGTTTTATTTCTTTTTGTTTTCTGATTGCTGTTGCTAGGACTTCTAGTACTATGTTGAACAACAGTGGCGAGAGTGGGCATCCTGTCATGTGTTCCTGATCTTAAAGGGAAAGCTATCACCTTTTCCCCATTGAGAATGATATTTTATGTAATTCCTTAGCAGTACCTCCTGTGGTTGCCTTTGACCTGTAACTTGGCATTTGATTTCTCACATCCTTCTACATTCCTCAATGAGGTTAGGTTAAGTTCTGTTTCCCACACTGCTAAATTAACCATCCAGCTGTTCTCATATGACTTCATTTTAATTTTCTTCCTAGCATTTTTTGTTTTCTGATATATTTTCAATTTTTTTGGTGTATTTGTCTATCTCTCTATATTAGACTGTAACCTCCAGTGACAGTCAATGGATGCATGAATATTTTTGTGAGTTTATGTTGGAGTCATAAATTCTAAATTAAATATGGAGATAACTATACATATAGAAATTTAGATATATTTAAATTTTTCTTGTTATATATGTAGTAACTATATATTTGTATAATTAAATATTTGTCAGTAGCAAGCAAATGCAAATAGCTTTTCAAATGCTAATTAGTAAGTGGATAATTTGATATTACTCTCTGAAATTTAAGACTTGTAAAATTCCTAACATGTTTCTTAAGTATAAATATATTTTCATTTACTAACAGCTGTAATCAAGATAATAGGCTTTTCTGTAGTTATTACAAAAGCAGCAATTACTTGGCTGTACAAGTTAAGCATGAAAGTGCAATTGCAGCATTTGCTGATCGCTTTTTCTCCTTTAAGTAAGAATCTGTCTTGGATACATAATTGATGTTCATTTAAATTCATCCAGATTCAAAAACAATAGTCTAAGAGGAACCAAGGCATAATGTTAAGTTTATTTCACTTTTGGTAGAGCAAAATTGGGAAAATAAGGAAAAGAATAAGAGAGGAGTCTTTATATTTCTGTCTTTTCAGTTATGAGGTTATTTTAGACCACTTTACCTCTTTTGATTTTTCTTCATAGTGCTGATTGCTGATTTTTCTGTCTGTTTTTGAGTTCTGTGTTACCTATATTCCTGCTGAAGAGGATTTAACTGGCTAAGGTGCAGCCCTTGTTTTGCCCCAACTGTGCTTTTTCATGTCCATTCCTACGTTAATACTGAATTACTAGTAAATTGGGCCTTTAGGAAGAAATCAAATGCATGTAAGGAAAATTCGCAATTTGGGAAATTCTCTTCTGTTCTCCTATGTGGAATATATATGGAGAAATCAGGCTTTATATTGGCCTTTCAAAAACAACAATGAGAAAAGCACTATCAACATAAAATATAAGATAGTTTGGGTTTATTTTCTATGGTGACAGCACACCATAGGCATAAAGGAGATTCCTATATGTTACTAGTAGTACTTAATTCAATTTTCCCTTTAAATGTACTTGGTTTTATAGCTTTATTAATCATTATTGAGACCTAGCTATATCCCTATTCTATATTTACATTTGTGTGTGTGTATATATACCTAATTCACATAAATATGTTATGTGTGTATATATACACATATAATATTGTATATATGAATACACACATATATGCAACATTGGGCAAACATTTTCAGATAGTTATTTTTTATTTGTATGAGTAGGGCAGGCAGAAGTATAGATAAATATTGAGTTCAGTGGGCATTACTTTTAGGGCTTGAAAAAATAATAATGTTTATGTTTATCCACACTTTTGCCTTCCCTCCTTATGTAAATCAAATCATTATCTGAGAAAGAACTACCTGAATATGTATGTGTGTGTGTGTGTGT
>ML108414.1:0-21815 GCA_003697995.1 Taxidea taxus jeffersonii
AGAACACTTAACATTCTGCAACAGTGTGGTGATTGTCTTTGAGTTTCTTATTCAGATAAATTTAAAGGGTTTTTTTTTTTTTTGTTAACTCCCCATTACCCATGCTAATGTAGGATTAAAGCTGATAATACAAATGATGCATGTACATACACACACATACCCATGCATGCATGAAAGTGCATGTGCAACACACACACACTCATATTCTGTTCAGGAAGAATTTAACATCCATTATTAACCTATTAGAGATTTCTTTGGAGAGTGTATAAGCTACACCACTGCACTGCTTCCATTACTTTGAATTCCAATTTTGGCACCTCTTCAAGTTTTTCTTTAATGCATGCTTTAGTATATATGATTGAGTATAGTATACTGGTAACAAAGGGACTATGTGTCATATTAACCTTTGATTTTATCTCTATAAGCTAATAAACTAAATTAATTGCTTTCCACCAAAACTGGTTTCCTAATCATACCGCTGTAGAAAATTTTGCAAGCATTAAGTATTTAAAGTATTTTAAAATACATTGAAAAATATAACTAACATATGAAACTGACAAATTAATTAATATTAATTTTATTATTATTATTAAAATGAAGCTAGGAAAGAATGGTCCAAGTTAAAGGAAAATATTAAGAAAATAGCACTGATCTAATATATAGATATGGCTAAAATTTAGCAGTTATATACAGACTAAAGTTAACCTGACTGATATTTCATCTTTAAAATTAATATATTATTTATAACTTGAAAGCAATATTTTTTATAAACAGTACCCAGATAGAAGAGAAAAAAACAATAGTCTTTCTGCAAAAATGGAATTAATGGTGGCAACTTTTTCCATTTGACAGTAACTTTCATGAAAAAGAAGGTCAGTATCCAGTTTGTTCAGCATGGATGTCATGAACCAATTAGATATTAAACCCAAGAGTGTGGTTGGATTTAGAAATTTCCCTTTGGTCTGAAAACCTCTACTTTTTCTAAGTACACAGAAAAATGCGCATGACAAAACCATTAAAGCACTTTACACCTAATGGAGATAGCACTTGTTAAATAGCATATCAATTTTATAGTCCAGGTATACAACAACAAAAGGATTGTTAATATTTTATCATAACATCTACTCATCTGAACCAATGAGCCAGAATAAGACCAAAGAAGTTTTTGGACTTGGATTGGTGCCAAAGAAAGCTTAGGGAAAGCAGTAGCTGAGTAATATCTTAAGGAGAGTTCAGAAACAAGAAAAAAACGAGAGCGTAGTGAAGTAGGCAACAATGCTTAGAAGACTATTGCAATGATCCAGAATAAGGGGGAAAAGGAGCCAAAAATGTCAGTGGCAAGGACAATAGAGAGTAAAGAGATAGGACTGATAGTACCTCATGACCATTGATTGTGGAAGGTAAGAGGGGAGAGTTAATATTAACTCCCAGATTCCTAATTTAGAACTGGATCAATGGTGGTTCATTTTCACTGACTTAATGAAAAAGAAGATAAGAAAAAGGTTTAGGGTAGTGACTGTTAACTGGGATGATTTGTCTCAGGGGATGTTTGGCAATATCTGGACACATTTTTGGTTGTCATAGCTAAGGAAGGGTGCTACCGACATCTTAAAGAGGAGCCAAGGATGCTGCTAAGTATCCTACAGTGCACAGTGCACTCCTGTCTCCCAACCTCACAACAAGGAATTACCAGCTCAAAATATCCCCAAGAGGTTCAGAAACATTGGCATATAGTAAGAAAAAAAAATCATTTACGTTTTGGACATTGTGGAAGGCAGAATAGTCATCCCATAAATATCCTAGATCTTATTCCCTATACCTGTAAATAAGTTATTTTCCATGGCAAAAGGGACTTTGCAGATGTAAGTAAATTAAGGAACCTGAAATGGCAGCATTTATATTGGACTACCTAGGTGAAGCCAATATAATCGCAAGAACCCTTCTTTTCAAAGAAAAAAAATATGACAACAGAAGCAGAGGTCAGGGAATGAGAGAGAGATTTAAAGATGCTATACTATTGTCTTTGAAGATAAAAAGGGGCCATAAGCAAAGAAATGTGGGGAGTTTCCAGAAACAGGAAAGAATGGGGAAATAAGATTCTCTCCTAGAACCTCGAGAAACATGTTGGCACCTTGATTTTATGCTCAGTAAGACCCATTTTAGCCTTCTTATATCTAGAATTGTAAGATTTGATAGAAATATATATATATATATACACATATATATGTATATTATATGTGTGTGTGTATATATATATATATATATATATATATAGTTTTAACCACTGTGTGTGACATTTTGTTAAACAGCAGTAAGAAACTAATATAGAAATGCTGAGTTTATATTGCACACTAAGTAGAGATATCTAGTAATGAAAAAGGGAAAACTTGACTAGCAGTATTGTTTAGAGGTCCCCAATATATAGTGATGAAGCTAAGCACATCAATAAGGTCTTCCCCATAAATAATGTGCAAGTTGAAAAGAAAATAGGATCAAGTGGAAGTCCTGCAAATATCCACAATGAATGTGAGGTAATAGAGGAGGATCTTGTGAAAAGGTCTAGAGAGAGCAAGATATGTTGATGAGAGGTTGGAGAGGGAGGTATTTTGGCAGCAAAGGAAGAGAGAATTCCAAATAGTAAGCAGTAACAAATAATACCAAGTGTGCCTAAAAGTAAAATCAGGATTGAAAAGGGTTTTTTGAATTTAACAGGTAATCACTTTTGTCCTTAGTCAAAGCAATTTCAGTGGCAATATCAAGGAGAGAGAACATGCAACAGTGGTTCAAAGGTGCACTAGTAGAGACAAAAACTGTTTCACCTTAGAGAAATACTCAATAGAGAGAAACATGGGGTTGCCTGCATATTTATGTGCCTGTGTTTATGTGCCATGTCTCTTTTCTATGTTGAATTAGCCAGCATGTGGTACATTATTAGTTACTGATGTAGTGTTCAATGGTTCATTAGCTGCATATAACACCCAGTGCTCATCACCACAGGTGCCCTCCTTAATGCCCATCACCCAGTTAGCCCATCCCCCACACCTCTCCTCCTCTCCCTCTGTAACCCTGTTTGGTTCCTGGAGTCCAGAGTCTCTTTGATTTCTTCCCATTCAGTTTTCCCTCCCTTCCCCTGTGGTCCTCTGTGATATTGCCTAGGTTCCACATATGAGTGAAACCATATGATAATTGTCTTTCTCCATTTGATTTATCTTTCTTAGCATAATCCCCTCCAGTTCCATCCATGCTGATGGCAAATGGTGGGTATTCATCCTTCCTGATGGCTTCCTTGAGTTTTTGATATAAGAGAACTTTGGACATGTTGAGGGTAAAGAGAGAGAAGTTGAAAAATATGAAAAAGGGAAAGGAGCAAATAGTCCCATAAATGTGAGTGAAATTAAGTGGAAGGGACACCTCTATGCTGAAATGTAGAGGAAGGGTGGCAACATGAGTATAGATTGAAAGTGTTTTATAAATGGGTAGGGCACAAAGAAGTTCTAGAAATTTCTGACTGGATGTGGACATTTCCTTGTATATCTGAAGTCAGGTATTCTGAGATAAATTTATGCTAAGATGCAGGAAGTGGTAACGGGTGGCACCCCTGGAAGACAAGCTTCAGATTGGCTTTTCTAAAAATGAGCTTGTTAAGTAATAATGCTTCAGAATTTTAGAGAGCTAGCTTCATGCAAAGTCGTTTGGGTGAAAATATATGGTCATCTGTCCAAATGAGCTACATACAAACTGGTATCAGGAAGACACAGGTTTTCAGGTAAAACAAACTGGAAGAGACAGTTTTAAAAATATAGAGGATAATAGAATGAGTTTCTATGGGAGTGTGAAGCTGGTTCAATGGAAATAAAATAAGTGAGGAAGATCAGATTTAGTTACTATATGCTTTTGCAGCCTTCTGTTAAAGTTTGTATGAAACTTTATTCATACAGGATTAGTTTATATTTTTCTTTTGCTTAGAGTTTAGGGTATGTATGAGTTTAATAAAGTCAAAATGACTTATATACCTTTATTGGTCACATGGTCACCCCTTAAAGAAAATGGCCCAAGGCCAGTTAGAGAATATTGAATCACACTTTCATTAAGCCTGCAACAATTAGAATTAATAGAATTTTCTGAATGAAATAAAGGTTATGCCAAGGTTTTGCTGACTGAGCTGCAGCTTTATTGCCATGGATTAGATATAAAAAGAACTTAAGTAATTTTCCTGATAATTATATGCTGATACACAAGCTTTTAAATTACTTTACAAAAATACTTACCTAGATAACATGCTGATATCTTTAAAAAATGTTTATTATTTCAGTATTCTTTATCACTAAGAAAAATAAAAAAGATTATGGCTAACATCAAACTAGAATATGAATCATATGTATACATATTTTTGATGCAACTCATTAAAATCAAGAGAAGTGTTTATGCAATTTGCTTCACAGTATTTGCCTAGCAACCTTCAGGAAATCAATAGCTTATTTTACAAAGTCTTTATAACTCTCTTTATGTTTTTTTTTTTAACCTACCCTACTTTAGTTTGAGGTTGTCATTCATCATTTCAGGCTCTAACTAGATGCAATACTAAAAATTGGAGGGGGTGAGAAACAAATGAGTTTTTCTAGTAAGCAAATAAAGCATCATTAAGCCTAAAATCATAACAAATGCACTGTGAATTAGCATATTTGAATTAAAATGAAATGTATTTCTAGACATAAGCCAATGGGTGTAACTGCATAATTTAACAATTATATGCATTTGACAGGACTCTCATAACATGTGTTGATGAATAACTTTGTATGATCCTTTATGATGAAACACTGGCAACTAGATGGACTTCATGTTCAAAAAAATACTATTTCCTCAGAAAATAATTATATAAACAATGCATATTACATGCATCTAAAGTAGTCACTAGGAATCTCACCATTTTTCCATATATCTTGGATACCTTTATAGGATCATCACATCAATATTATCAAAATAGCTCACTTTTTAAAGAATGTTACTATGTATCAGGCTCTGTTGTAAACACATTTTATATTGTAATTCATGAAATCTGTATGAGTAACTATAATGCCAATTTCATAGAGGGTGTATTAAGATACATATAAGTTAAATAATGAAAATGTTACACATGGTAAAACTAGGCTATAAGGTGGGTCAGACTTCTCCTTTGGATTTAGCTCCTGCAGTTTTTTCTAGAAGTTTACTTCTTACAGTATATATTTTAAAAAACAATAGGTAATACATTTGTTGTTTATAGCATGCTATACACAGTTATAAATGCTTTGCATGTAGTGAGATTTTTCATCTTCATGAAAAATATGAATAACTTCTATATTTTACAGATAAGGAGACTATAGCACAGCTAGTGATTAAATGGAGTTACTCCAAATCATACCCCTAATAATGCAAAGAGTCAGAATTTGAATTAAACTCAATGGGGCTTCAGTATCTGAAGATACAATTGAAATAGAATATGATCTTGTATGTCAGCCCTCCATAAATTTAATTTCTAATCTGAAAAACAGACAACTATAAACTAAATATACACATCTATGCATGTATGAGTATGTTCATATGTATATGTAATAGTATGAGATCTTAAGAGATTGAGAATAACAGGGAGGTGGGGAAACTTCTGTAGATGGGCTCATGGAAATAGAATTCTCTCAAAATTGATGTTTCACATGAGATCTGAAATACAAGAAGCTAACCAGTGTTGAGTAGAGAGCATTTCCAGTAAAGAAACCAGCCTGTACTGTGAAATACGTTACTGTATTCAGAGAATTTTGAAAAGTACATGCTTCCCACTGACAAGAAGAGAACATCATTCAGCCATCTCTTTTTTGGTTGAATTGATCTAATCAGACAAAACTTGGCAAAATTCAAGATGTTTCAACCACAGTAATTTTTTTTTAACTTTAAGCTTTATTTAAACATATAATGTAACCCCATCACCCTCTCCCAACCCCTCTTCCCCCCACCCCCCTCAGTTTGTTTTATGACATTAAGAGTCTCTTTTGGTTTGTCTCCCTCCCGATCCCATCTTCTTTCATTTTTACTTTTCCTACCACCTTAACTCCCACCCCTGTTGCATCTTCACTTCCTCATATCAGGGAGATCATGTGATAGTTGTCTTTCTCCAGTTGACTTATTTCGCTAAGCATAATACGCTCTAGTTCCATCCATGTCGTCGCAAATGGTAAGATTTCATTTCTTTTGATGGCTGCATAGTATTCCATCGTATATATATACCACCTCTTCTTTATCCATTCATCTGTTGATGGACATCTAGGTTCTTTCCATAACTTGGCTATTGTGGACATTGCTGCTATAAACATTCGGGTACACGTGCCCCTTTGGATCACTACGTTTGTATCTTTAGGGTAAATACCCAGTAGTGCAATTGCTGGGTCATAAGGTAGCTCTATTTTCAATTTTTTGAGGAACCTCCATGCTGTTTTCCAGAGTGGTTGCACCAGCTTGCATTCCCACCAACAGTGTAGGAGGTCAACCACAGTAATTTGATTCCACCACTTTGATTGTAGTGTTTTGAGTATATTATCCGTCCAGACACTTTAACCTATTTTGTTTAACCTATTAAACATAAGTTATCAAATATTTAATTTATGAAGAAATAGCATGCAATTGACAATTCAATGTGCATTGTCATATATGTCATTTAACTAAAATTTGTCTTACATGAGTGCTTTCCTTGACTGCAGACATTGTTAGATGCATGGGCAGTATATCAATGAGTTAAATAGTAAGAAATTCCTGCCATCATGGAGTTTGTAATTTCTCAGAACATTTATATTTGTTAGAAATTACTCAGGCATGGGGTACCTGGGTGGCTCAGTTGGTTGAGTGTCCAGCTCTTGATTTCAGCTTGGGTTATGATCTTAGAGTTGTGAGATCAAGCCCCTCATCAGACTCCATGCTGGGAATGGAGCCTGCTTAAGATTCTCTTTATCCTTCTCCTACTACCCCACACTCACCAACCAAACCAAAAAAAAAAAAAAAAGAGAGAGAGAGAGAGAAAAAAGAAATGACTCAGGCAGATTGGACTTGATGAGAATAAAAGAACTAGGGAAGGGAAGGGTGTCTGGGTGGCTCCATTGGTTGAGCACCCAACTCTGAGTTTTGGCTCAGGTGGTGGTCTTGTGATTCTAGGATCAAGCCCCATGTTGGGCTCTGTGCTCAGGATGGAGTCTGCTTTGGATACTCTTTCCCTTTTCCTCCTGCTCACTCTCTCTCTTTCTCTTAAATAAGTAAATAAATAAATAATTTTAAAAATATATATAAAATGAAAGAATAGGAAAAGAGAAAAAAACAAGGAGAGGAAGAAGAGAAAGTAGAAGAAAAAAACATCCTCCCTTTGTGGGAAAGGCTACAATATTTAAAATTTGATATAAGGGGAAAAAGGAATGATATGTCAAACTTTTTTCTAATATTGACAGAGAAAAAAGTCAATACTAGTAAAAATAATTATAGTAAACTAAAAAATTAAAATGGGAAAAAATAGAAAACTGTGATTTATGGAAAGTAAGTCAAGAAATTATATTCTCTTATTTGATAATCTCTGGGAGAATTAATTTTCACGAAAATAAATCATTTTTTACCTAATGGTGATGTGATTAAATGCCTTTCATTTATTAAAATATACTCACATTATCCTTGAAGTTAAAATTACAGAAATAATGTTGTGGGCTCGATCTACTGTTTCTCATACCTTTTCTCCAGCATTTCTGTTCTGACCATATCACTTTGATGTTGTTTCTAGATACTACCTTTGGGGGATGTCTTCTTTGTAACTCTCCACACATTATTTTAAAAGCTTTCCATGACACTTCAGTTTCCATATCCAGTGTGTTTTTGCAGATTAATGTATTTGTATATGTATCCATGGTCCTACAGCTTAGAAAAAAAAAACACACACAATTTTAAGGTTTTCAAGTAAATATAGTTTTCACAGCAGGTAAAATTTAATCATATAGTTTGTTAGAAAGTATTTTTTTAATTTGCCTCTGCTTAATTTTCTGAACTTTAAGTCAAAAGTTAGTTTAATTTGAAGACTATTTTTTTAAAAGCCTTTAAAATTTTTAAGTCTTATACATTATTACCTTGAAGTATAGTTGACATACAATTTTACATTGGTTTCATAAAGGAAGTGTTTTTGTAAATTCACAAATGTTTGGAGAAATGTGGTTTCATTTTTTTTTTCTTCAGCAACCAGTAGGAAGTTATTCTCTTACCAAGTTTCAGAAGTGCCCATGTAAAAATAAATAGGAATACAGCTTTTCACCTCCCCCCCAGATCCTATACCTATTACTATTAGGTATATGAAATAATGTATAAATATTTTACCACTTGTTCTTTTTTTTCCCCATTTTATTTTATTTTATTTCTTTTCAGAGTTCCAAAATTCATTGTTTATGCACCACCCCCAGTGCTCCATGCAATATGTGCCCTCATTAATACACACCTCCAGGCTCACCGAACCCCCAACCCCTGTCCCCTCCAAAACCTTCAGTTGGTTTCTCAGAGATCACTTGTTCTTTTCCACTTTAGGATAACAGTGATAAACAGTGATACAACTATTGTACAATCTTAGAGAAGAGAAATGTAAAGAGTTCTCTAAAGTCAATGGTGGACATTTTTTGTTAAATGTTAGAAACAATATGGAAGAAGAGAGCAAAGTACATAAACAAGCTCCAAACTGAAATTCAATTATACAGATTTATACTGTTCCAGAACTGTGTACTTCAGATGTGATCAGAATAGGAATACATATAACCCTGATTTAAGGAGGTCAATCCCGTGAACATTGCAATCTATTTCTTTAATTTCATTGTAGACAATATGGCATGTAACTTAAAGAAGGTGTTTCTGACAGTTTTATATTATACTTTCAGAAAAAAAAAAGACAGCCCTCTGAAAGCTTTCTTTTTTTATAAAAGCAGTGTAAAGCTTCAGGTATTGCTGCTATCCACTGACACTTTCATAAAAGAAAGAGAAATTTGTTTCTGTGACAGTGTCCATACTACCTTTATTTTTTTGGTGTTAATTGTGAGCCTGAGTGGTGTTTTCAGTTAACTTCATTTTTTTTCTAGGCCAAAATACCATAATTCTATTCTATCAAGCTGAGATTTTAAGATAATTTTTCTTCTACTTTCTAGCCTTTATGCTTTCAAATATTATCAAAATAAAGGTTTGTTTTATTTGACTGCTTGCAGGAAAAAGCCACACTGTTTCTGAAATCCTGAATAAACATTTAGAAACATATGGTAATTGAAAAAGTCATAATCCAGTACTATAGTAACAGCCTGTTTATACAAGAGGATTTTGTGATTTGAATATTGCTTGTCATCTAATCTGGCAAGAAGATGTAACATCAAATATGTGCTTTATCTAGAAGAGACATGGCCTGTGGTTATGTAAAATTACTCAAACTACATTGAACTATAGATTAAGTTTGACTTGAAATAAATATTTTGTGATATAACTTCTACTTGAGGTTATTAAAGTTATATTTTCCTGTTAATAATTTAAAAATTATAATGTATTATCCAATTGCTACTGTATCTATTTTAGGAAAATGGATTCATATTTAATAAGTTTTACAATGCAGTCCTCCTGTCAATAAGTTGTGTTACTCTCTGGGCAAGTGTGTAAATCATCATTATAAATCAATTTATATTTTAATATGCCAGAGGGTAGCTATTGAAAGGAAAACTGTGATGAATCGATTTGTAAATTAAATGATCATTACCTAATTTATTCCTTTGGATCCAGATAGAGAAGTGTTTGTTAATCTTTCTGAACTCAAAGCCCACTTTACACCTAGAATTTTTTGGAGGGTCACTTGAAAGAATTAAAAGACTAAAAGTGAGATTAAATAAGTTAACAATGATCATAAAACAACAACTATAAAATTTTAAAAAGGTTGTATGGTGAATATAAAAGCAGAAACTGATAATATTGCTGTGTGAATGTAATAGTTGGTTACCTGACCACAGCTATCATTCATTAATAAGGCAAAACATTTATAAGTTTCAGGAAGTAAGCATTTGTCTTTGCCTCCTTTTGATGCTATTCTAAGCCTTTTATTTCTTATTCATAGAAAGCTGTGCCCTGCTCAAAGTACATTGATTTGACTGGCCAACTAAAGCCCTATTTAATGGACAATGTTCTAAATATATGTATACTGTACTTAGTTATAGCAAAAATGTGTTGCACATATCAGAGACAAAGCAATTTTTAGTTAGACCCTGTGCTCAAGCACACTAATAATTGACCACTAACCAAAATGTTTGCATAGGGGATGTACTGTAATTAACAAAGTCCTTTGACTATAGAATGGTTTCTTCTTCTCAATCACTACCTAACTAAAACAAACTTTCAGAAACATAAAACAATTTTTATGGAAATAAACTATACAATACTATAGGAAAATAAATTAAGGGTCCAAATAACTCCACCAAGAACATATGTCAACATAATAAATTTTATAAATTTTTATTAAAATATGACTGAATAAATGAAACATTTTTGAGTAATTGTATATGTCTTCAAACCAATGATCAAACTTTGGTCACCTGCCGTGGAGATATTGGAAATCTTCTCAATTATACATCCAGGCATATGATTATATCTGGCAAATTTGAAATTAGGATTATTTGGATAAAAACACAATTCAGACCTTATTCTAAAACTACATACTAGAAAATTTCTCCTCTGAGTCTAGGCTTGGCCATTTGATTGGTTTTGCCAAAGACACAATCACCAATAATGATGCTGGTCAAGGTTGAAAAGTGATTATGTAATGGGCCTTGCTTTCTTGTTGCATTTGGAAATCTAATACCACATGAGCAGACCTGAGCCAGCTTGATGGAAAGTCCCAAGTAAAGAAGGACCAAGGCACTGTGTTTGACTGTTGGCCAACTGCCAATCAGTGAGAGAGGCTCTTTTAGACTATCTAGATCCAGTCAAGCCACCAGTGAATGATAGACATCAGCTAAGTCAGCTGCAACCCATAGAACTGTGGAAAATAATAAAGGTTAGTTTTTAAACTAAAACACTAGATTTGGGATTGCACAAGGGATATCCAACTGATAGATAATAACTAATAATTAATATCAGTTACTATACTTATATCAGTTATTATACTGATAGTATAATTCTTAGATGTAATACATCCTGGCAATGTTACCTTAGACAAATTACTGACATCTTCTGACACTTAGTCTCCTAATCTATAAAATAAAAAGGCTAAAAATTATCTTCAAACTTTTATATCTAAATTAATTGCTATAAGATGGATAAAGTACTTAGTACCATGCCAGCGAATAGTATGTGCGTTAAATAATTCCATTACCTTTATTTTGAAAATCCTATAAATTGAATAACATGCCTTAGAAAGAAAAGCAAAACAAGCTAAGGAAAATGTTTAAATGTTTTGGTATCCCTGGGGATTAATCAGAGATGTTTCAAGCTTATAAAAGGGGATAAATCTGAAACTTGTTGGTGTACCTCCCCACCTTGGGAAAAAACTTATAAAACTAAAACTCTATATATTTATTATGCTATTAACATGAATATTGGAGAATTGCTATGGCATTAATATATCAGGTGTTTAAAACCAATGTCATGAAATTTTTCTTTATTATTGCAGCTTTTGAGCTGTTCTGAATGTAAGTGTGTAGAAAATTTACTCAATAGCTTTCTTGTTAAGATAAACAAAATCCATTCAGTTTAGTTATCTCATTGTCTAATCCAAAATGAACAAGTAAAATTTCTTCAACTAGAAGTAGGGATTGACCAAAAGAAAACATAAATGTAATTTCCTGGTTAGACTTAGTAAAAAATCATACGAGGTCATTTTTTGGTCAAAATTATGGATAAAAAAATCACAAAAGGAGAAAAAATATATTGGACTATATAAAATCATAAAGTATCTGGTTTTTTTTTTAATTTAAAAGTGAAGCTCAGGCTGGGAAACAGTTTCAATAAATAAACAAATTTATTAACCGACCAAATATTTATGACATGCTGACAATTGTCCCTTATAATAATGGTAAAGAAGAACCCAGTGAAAAGTAAGACAAACAGGAGTTTATAGAGAAGCACTCATTCACTTCATTCATTCATCGTACACATTTATTTTGTCTATAAAATGTCAAGCACTAATCTAATTTCTAGATATTTGATGGCAAAGAAAAGAAAAAACATGGTCACTGTTCTCAAGGAACTATGAGAGGAAAAGATCTATGTTAAATCATAAAACACACAAAAATAAATGTCACAGTCTTTTAAGTAGTATGAAAGAAAATAGAGATTATTAAATGGCCAATATTGAAAATAAAATGTGGTAACACAAGGACAACTTTTTGGGAACAGAGGAAAGGAACACTGAACATATTTTAGGGGATGAAGAATAAGAATGATGTTCAAGAAAAGGTTAATTTTAGCAGAAAATGCGGCATCCAGTAGAGTATGCCTGCAGGAAAACTCAGATTAATGTTGAAAAACTAAAATTTGGTTAATACTGTTAGGTTGTTTCATTATATTCAGAGAGTTTATCATTATTCTAAGAAAATTTCCTTCAGTTTGTGTGAATCTCTTGAATGGAAATTAGATCTGCCTATACTCTTAACTACCGTATTCTTGGACTGTGAGAAAGTCATGGTATTAAATCAGTAGTAGTTATTCTTGCTCTTAAGTCAACACAAAAAAAACTACTGTCATCAGGATCTATTACTCACAGTTATTGGTATCACTTCCCAGCCTAGAGAGCATTGCAGTAGTGCCATGTGCTGATAATTTACTCTCTCATGCTTGTAGCAAGAAAGGTAATTTTAAGAAAGATGTAGTAAGGACAGAATTTTGGCTGTCTCAAAAGGCAGTATCTACACAGTTCTGACTGTGTTTACCAGTCTAGTTTCTTCTACATTCTAATTGATCCTCAATCTTTAGTGTGCATTTGAATTGCATGGTGTGCTTATTAAAAAAATATTTCTGAGCCCCAGACTTTCATATTTTGTATGTCTAAGGTGTGTTCCAATAGTTTATATCTGTAACAGGTACCCTGGTGATGCTAGTCCAAAGGTCACAGTTTGAGAACATTGTCTTAGTTAGTGAAAATTCCTCTCAGATACTCCCAAAGGTTTAAATGTTGTGTTTTAATTAAAGACTGTTGATTTTTTTATCTGCATTATAGGTAATATTTCAATAAAAATTAGGATGACATGCAAGGTAATGCTACCTGATACAAACTTAAAGCAGAAGTGAGTATAAACATAATTATTTGCCTGACAGGCCATAGTAATTTGACTACATAGAGCTAAAGATGGCATAAAGCTTAGGGTGGGAGAGAAAACCTGGATAGGGAATGAATTAATGTTGGCATCCACTGTTGAAACATATTTTTAAAGATTATTTAAATCATTTCAAATAAATGCCTTTCAAAAGCTATCATTAAGTTACTATCACTTATAATAGCTACAGACAAAGTGACATAGAACTTAAATATATAATGTGATTACTGAGTTTATGTAAGTGTATAGTTTCTTTGGGTTTAAGTTATAACTAATTTTGCAAAACAGACTTGAACAATTGATCGATGTACTTTAATTTTTCACTTTCAGCTGCTTATTTTATTTTATAAGTTGCAGATACAGTAACGTTTACATGTGGACTGTTTCAGGTTAAATCAATAGTAATAAAGTCAATGCCTTTTTTTTTTTTTGGAAACCATTTTGAACTTTTTAATCAGTTTCTGAACTCTTGCATAATCCACCTCTAGTATTTACCAGTCATCAATATGTTCAATTGATTGTAGTACACAAATTATGTGATACTCTAAATTCTGGCTGACTTCCATAGATGTAGTCTAGTTTTATATGAACTTATTTTGATGTTCAATGCATATTTATTTTGGCTAAATTGCATTTTATAATGTTCCAGCTGGAGACTTTTTGGAAGTTTTTTTTCCCCATACTATATTGGTTTGTCTCCCTATTGAAAACAATATGAAAGATTGGAGAAGCTTAGTATATTTTATTTTCAAATATCTTATATCAATTTTTTCTTATACTTGTGCTCCTTTAATTTATACCTTTAATGGAATTATGGATAACTTCAATGAAAAATGCCTTAGAAATCAAGTTCATGGCAGCCTTTGTGTATCAATCTGGAAATTTTAGCTTGAGTCTTTCTGGTGAAGATAAACGAAGTAAAAATATGACTACTTAAATATTTTAGATGCCTCTCCCTACCCTAGTCTACTTCTAAATAGATTTATTATTTAGCTATTGCTGCCTCACAAATTACCTTAAAGTTTAGTGGCCTAAAAAAACACAAACATTTATCATTTCACAGTTTCTCAGGGTCATTCATTCAGAATAGTTTAGCTAGGTAGTTCTAGACAAGAATTTCTCATAAGAGTTCAGTCAAGATATTGACTATGGCTGGAGTCATAGGAAAGCTTAACCTGGACTGGTATGTCTGCTTCCAACATGGTTCACTTACTTGTCTGTGAAGTTAATGCTAGTTGTTGGCAGGAAACCTCAATTTCTCACCATATTGACATTTCAGAGCGAGCAGTCTGACAGAAGCCACAGAAGAAGCCACAGTGACTTTAAAGCACCACATTCTGTTTTTTTCTAGAATATCCAGACCACTTCTATTTAGTGTGAGAGAAGACTACATAGGAAATGGGTAACAGGGGGCAAATAAGGTGGAAGACCATTTGGGGAGAATAGTTACCATAGATTATAAGCAAAGCTCTAGACAGTTATCTTGTTGATCCTAATTTTGTGGGCAATGGCTAGGATATTACAAACTCGTGTAATCCCGTGATTTTGTTTCTGTTTAGAATGGAGATAGCTTTTTATGCTTACCTTCTTCTTTCCCCACAACAGTGTATCCAATAACTATTGGATTATGGTTTTAGATGTGTATATTATTATACACAACTAAAATTTACTTATTTCATGTCCTTTTCCTCTTCAGCCTTTTTTATTGGTCAGGCAATATTTTATTAGGCCAATATATTACTTTGTGGTTGCATGTTAGTAAATCCGAACACACACAAACACACAAGCCTTTTGGAAGAAATAATTTTTATTGCCGCCATTTCAGATTTATGAAAGAAGGAGAAGGGAGACATCTGAGGATCTAGAGGGATTCAGTGACCCATAAATATCACCACAGTGACGTTGATTCAGCTCAATTGGTTGTGTATATATGAGCCATAAAATTCATGGGGAACTCCATGTTTCCATATTTCCCATCAGAAAGTATTCCTTCCTCTTGGGGCTAATAATTACATTGCTTTTTCTAAGTAAATTCTATCCACAACTATGGCTTCAACTATCTTCTGTATGCTACATTGATTCACAGTCTGTATTTCTTGGCCAGGTCTGTCTCTTAAGCTTCCAATCCAATTTTTACCTGCTAATTGGATAGCATGATGTACTTAAAATAGAAGGCAATTTGAAGTTAGACAGACATGGATTTAAGTACTGGCTCTGTAATTGTATTAGCTTTGTGGCATTGGGCATATTACCTAATAATTCTGAGTCTCACCTTCCTATTCGTATAATGATAATCATATTCTCTTCCCAGCAAATCTTTTATGAAGATTACAGATGATAATGTATGGCAATAGTTATCAAGGAGGGATCTTTTTTCACCTAGGAGATATCTGCAGTGCCTAGAAATGTTTTTACTGTTGTCGTTTTGTTGTCCCAATGGAGAGATGGTACTAGTTTCTGGTGCTTAGAGGTTAGGGATATTACTAAATATCCCCTAATGCACAAGATCACTTTCCACAATGTGACGGTTAATATTATGTGTCATCTTGACTGACCCATGGGGTGCCTAGATATTTGATAAAAGTTTATGCTAGGTATTTCTGAGATTAACATTTAAATGCTAGGTACTTCTGAGATTAACATTTAAATTGGTACACTTAGTAAAGCAGATCACCCTTCTTAATGTGGGTAGGCTTCATCTAATCAGGAGAAGGCCTGAATAGAACAGAAAAACTCCTTGAGTAGAATTCTTTCTTCTGGACTGCCTTCGAACTGGAATGCCAGCTTTTTCCTGCCTTTGGACTCAAGCTAAAACATTGGCTCTTCCTGGGTATCATCATTTACTTTTATTCTAATAAACGTTTATGTTACAGAATGGGAAAAAATAATGGTTTTAGAATATACAAAAATATAAATAAAAATGAAATAATGAGGTGATTTATAAATTTTTCTCCACTTTGAGTCTCCATTCTCTAAAATGGGTGTGAAATGTTTTTCAATAAAGGAAAATATTTAAAACCCTAGTATAGCTTCTGGTGATCTCAGATTTCGTAACTCTTTACCCAGTCCACAGAAGATATATTTAAGGTCATTGGACAAAATTGGGAGTTCCAGTACCTCCATGTCAATGCCATGATGAGGTCCTCTGCACTATGGTGACTGGTGTCCAGCCCTTGCAGTTCTCACAACCATTCATGCAGCCATTCTTTTCCTAGACCTCTGGCGTCTCAGGCACAATGTATTTCAGAAATTTCAGGTTTCCTCCTGGAATTTCCAATTCCTCTATTCTCCTTAATTCTGGAAAACCAAAAACCTCCTGGCTATCTAAACAGTACTACAGTACTTTTGCCAGTCCCCTAATCATACCATCTCATATGCTTCCTCATCTCAGACTTAAAATTAAGACTGTCTTAAAATGAGATTTTCGAAAACAAAGGTTTTGACCTTCTAATACTTACTTTTAACTATTATATATATTTATATAAATACTTTCAAGAATATTATTAAAAGTATGATTTCAGGGGCGCCTGGGTGGCTGAGAGGGTTAAAGCCTCAGGTCATGATCCCAGGATCCTAGGATCGAGCCCCGCATCCGGCTCTTTGCTCAGTGGGGAGCCTGCTTCCTCCTCTCTCTCTCTGCCTGCCTCTCTGTCTACTTGTGATCTCTGTCAAATGAATAAATAAAATCTTTTTTTTTTTAAAGTATGACTTCATAGGTGTTTCACCAAAGAAAAATCCTAAGAAAAAGGTAGAGAAAACACTAAAAAACACCCATTCAATACAAATATCCCAAATAATTTTATATGCATTTTGTTAACATACGTAATATGATTATATTTTACACCTTTCTTTTCAATCCAAACTTTGATTTCAATGAATGTTTAAAGGAATGCAATTGCTAATGAAATAGAGGAAAAAAATGTAATAATCCCAAACATAATTCACAAAGGAATAATTTATGTATGTATTTGCATTTTGGATCCCTTATTAGTGATTCTAGTGGAACACTTCAAAAGGATAAATTGGTTTGCACAAGCTTTTTAATTATCATCATTAAAAGGCCTGTTGAAGGAGGATTTTTATGATATAATGTATTACTTACTAAAACTCTCTTTTTGGCAAGGCAACAAAAAAAGTATCTTAGATGTTATGCTGTCTAATTACATGTCTTGAATCTACCAATTATTTCCAATTTGTTGGTCCTAAGACATGAGGATGAAGAAGTTGAGTGAATCCTATATCCACTGAAGTGTGACCTGTACCCACAGAAAATGAACAAAGGATTTCAAAAATTTTGGTATATGATATGCTGATGCATATGCTGAAAATCACACATGAGACTCCATTACCCTTTTCTGAAGGAAGATTTTGATAAATTATGAACAAATACAGTCCCTTTGTCTAAATTACTTCATAATTAAAATTATAAAATAATAATTATGTTGCATGGAAATTAATATTGGTTAAACTTTCATAATGTTGCATGTTGCTTTTATTGAGTTAAAATAGGTCATCCCAGGGCGCCTGGGTGGCTCAGTGGGTTGGGGCCTCTGCCTTCGGCTCGGGTCATGGTCCCAGGGTCCTGGGATCGAGCCCCGCATCAGGCTCTCTGCTCTGCTGGGAGCCTGCTTCCCCCTCTCTGTCTGCCTGCCTCTCTGCCTACTTGTGATCTCTGTCAAATAAATAAATTTAAAAAAAATAATAAAATAGGTCATCCCATTTTATGCATAATGTACATGGGTCATTGAAAAATAATATTAGTTTAAATAAACATGTTGAAGATGTTTCCAAGACAACACAATTACTATAATATAAATAATTAGACTGAAAATATATTTCCTCTAAATTATGTATTCAAAAAGTTCTTCATTTGGTGTTTAGTTTATCTGACAAATGTCTTTCTAATTCAGTGTGAACATATCATATTCAGAGTTTATTCTGCATATATCTTTTATTTATTTATTTTTAAGATTTATTTATTTATTTTGAGAGAGAAAAGATGTGCAGTGGGGGAGGGGCAGAGGGAGAGAATCTCCTGCAGACTGCTTCCTGAACACAAAGCCTGAGTGGGGCTCCATCTCAGGTCCCTGAAATGGTGACCTGAGCCAAAAACAAGAGTCCAACACTCAACCAACTGAACTACCCAGGTGCCTCTATTCCTCATAAATCTTTTTTGAGTTACTTCCTCAGTATGGGAAATTATTTGAATGGTCATATCTCAGGCTAGGAATCAGGGAGGCCTAGCTTATGTTATTTCTAAACATAAAGCAGAATAGAAAGCTGTATGGGTAGAGCAAGAAAAAATGGGAATTATAATTACATCTATCGTAAATCAGAACCCATTGAACTTTAAATTTGTAAGACTGATTCATTAGAGGGCACCTAGGTGGCTCAGTAGGTTAAAGACTCTGCCTTCTGCTCAGGTCATGATCCCAGGATCCTGGGATCGAGCCTCGAATCCGGCTCCCTGCTCAGCAGGGAACCTGCTTCCTCCTCTCTCTCTCTCTGCCTGCCTCTCTGCCTACTTGTGATCTCTCTCTGTCAAATAAATAAATAAAATCTTTAAAAAAAAACCTGATTCATTAGGGCAAAATAGACAGCATCAGAAGACATGGGTACTCGCTGAGCTCTGCCATTTATTTGTTCTAGAATCATTAGCGGATCATTCTCAGCCATTTTAAAGGAAATGATAAAATCTACTTCACACAAATATGATAAGGGTTGAATGAGGTAACATATATTTAATAAAATGTTCATCTAGTTTATTAGAGATACTCAGTGAATGCTAAGAGAATCTGAGAATTGAAAACCACCACTTGAAGTTGAAGGAGAGAAACTAGAATTCTTTGGAGAGTGGTACAAGAAGTCCAAAAAATACATTATGAGAAATAACTTCAGAACAGTGCAAGTGACTGTTTCTTCATGGCATGGGCTGCATTTTGAATAGTGAGGGCATCACTAGAAAGTTGGTTGCAAAATGGTGGGTGACATTAGACTGTAAGATCCTCAAGGTCCCCTGCAGTCCTGAGAGTCAATGGTTTATAGAAATGGTCTAATTTTCAGATAAACATTTCACTCTACCAGAAAGGAGCAATAGAGCACAATGTTTAAACACTGGGGCTCTGGAATACAAACTGACTGTGTTCACATTCTGATATAGTCCCTTCATGATTGTGTGAATTTATATTAATAATTTTACATTATATTAACAATAAATGAATTTGTATTCAATCATATGAAAATTCTATGACCCATCCAAGGTTTGCCTTTCTTATTCAATAGATGGTGATAATAATCACTATTTCAAATGGCCAATGTGAAGATAAAATGAAATAGTGTATGTTAAAGGCTTAACAAAGTGCCTAGAATGTAGTCAATGATCTCCATAATTATCAGTGTTTTAGCATTATTAATCTATCAACGTGGTGGAACTGGTAGGCCAAAAGCTAACTCTATCTAAATCCCTATGTTAGAAACATAAGAAATCAATGCATAGAAATATATGACTATTTGAACAATAAGAAAAGATCAAGCAATAAGTTGTTTGTAAAAAATTAATTTGTAGGGGCGCCTGGTGACTCAGTGGGTTAAAGCCTCTGCCTTTGACTCAGGTCATGATCCCAGGATCCTGGGATCGAGCCCCACATTGGGCTCTCTGCTTGCTGGGGAGCCTGCTTCCTCCTCTAACTCTCTGCCTGTCTCTCTGCCTACTCGTGATCTTTGTCTGTCAAATGAATAAAATCTTTAAAAAAATTAATTTGTAAAATGTCATTCGTATTAAACACCAGATAGTTGTCCAGGGACAGATAGCCTTTGTGATGCAGCCTTATCAGAATCATGCTCAATGTCTAGTTTTCAAATCCATACCATTGCCTAAATTTACAAATATTTAAATAGCTGTGCTATTAATGTTACAAACATCTTGTAAATGGATCATCTATATGACTGAATCTACAGGTTGTCCAATAAATCTGCAATCATTACTGCTCATAATTGCAGCTCCATTTTCCTAAATATAGTTGGTAGCTTCTTTTTTCTCTTAGGCTCATCTAAAATATGGGAATTTTGGTCACTTATTCTAATTGATTAAAAAAATACCTATTTCTAAGATAAAGAGCCCATAAAAATAACTGTGGTATCTTGACTGACATTATTTTTATAAAAAGAAGATCAAGTATTAAATGTTGGGTCAGAAATCAAAGGAGTGAGACTGATACAAGGTGAAAGTCAAGAAAGCTTTATTTCTTGCCAAGCGTTGAGAATCAAACTGATCGGCCAGGGACTTCTCTTACAAAGAGAGGTGACCCCTCTCTGCCTTACAGACTGGCTTTTAAAGGCAAAGGCCATGTGGTTGGGCCTGGCCACGCACAGGTGGCCAATGACACAGAGAAAACTGCACAGTCAGGCTAGGTCTTACATAATTGACCAATTGAATTGCAATGTACCCTATAATAGGCATTTGAACTACCCTATCACCTTGGTCAGAATTGGCACCCAAGAGATGCCCAAAGGGCGGGACCCATACTCCTTGGTAGCTAGGGAGACAGTGTGCGCCCCCACTGATTGGATACCTCCACCTGGCCTTACCCACCCTTGTATTTGGTCTTTGTTACCTGGGACTGGTTTCTGGGACTTGTTTTTAAGTAAGTCCCCTGGGAGGGGGGTAGGGCCCATTTAAGTTGTACGGCATAAATAACAAAATGGCTATTCAACTGAAATGGAGCCGTTTTGGCTAAATAGGCCCTTACATTAAGAGTATTAATTTGAGGGGCACCTGGGTGGCTCAGTGGGTTAAGCCTCTGCCTTCAGCTCGGGTCATGATCTCAGGGTCCTGGGATTGAGCCCCGTGATGGGCTCTCTGCTCAGTGGGGAGCCTGCTTCCCCTTCTCTGCCTGCCTCTCTACCTGCTTGTGATCTCTGTCTGTCAAATAAAAAAATCTTAAAAAAAAAAAAGAGTATTAATTTGAATTTGCTATTCACCAATGAGATGATCCCATAGGATCAGATAATCCATTAATCAATCTGTAAAGCCAGTTCAAGTTCCTTTAACTAGAATGCCAAATTGATAAATTTCAAGTTTATCAGAAAATGTGTTCTTTCTCTTAATTTTAAAGTTTTGAGCTATACCAAAGGCATTAAGAATAAAACTCATAATAAAATATTAAAATAAACATTTGATTTCAGAAATTATGAAAATAATAAATGAAATTATGTGAATAAAAAAGTGTTTCCCCTGTTGTGCTACCTAAAGGGAGAAATCTTAAACAAACAAACAAACAAACAAAAAAAACCTTCTGTATTAAGTTCTACAAATCCATAACTGAATGAATAAAAGTCTGAAAGAAAAGAGTCTTTACTGCAAAATCTTAAACTCCAGAATTTTGAGAGTTGAATTTTAAACCTGCAGTTGGTTGTCTTCATTGTCTTGACTGTGAATGAAGAAAAGGGCAATCAGTAAATAGTGTATCCTTTTACCAGGTATGGCATTAATGACCA
>ML108414.1:22215-61187 GCA_003697995.1 Taxidea taxus jeffersonii
AGGCGATACCTAACATCACACTGGGAAGCAAATTGGTAGTCATTGGAGACTGCTGTGCTTTGGTGTGATATTCCCTAAGGCTAAAACCAATCAGCGGCCAAGCTATTCTGTTCCCCATGAAGCCTGAGTGGTTTCCAGTGGTAACCTCTTTGAGAACACATTTGAATAATCTAATTTAGAGTTTTAAAAGTGGGGAAAATGATGGGAAGATCACAAGCTGACTGGCACAATTCCTTAAGCTGCAATAGAAGGCTCTTATATCTGTAATGGTTTATGATGCACTTTTTAAAATAAAACCAATGTTGCATAAGTATTTGATGGAACACAAATACAAAATTCATTTTCAGTGCTCTGCTCTGAACTCTGAAGATGAGTTTACTTCTTTCCTGAATATTTTTAAAGGTCACCTTTTCATTTGAAATATGGAGGGGGCTATTTTAGTTAATCACTCTTAAACAGATTTCAGAAACTAAAAGACTGACAACTTTATAAATGTTCATTTATTAATTATGTATAAGAGTTCACTGTGTCTATTTCTGTAAGAAATATTTATGGAATACATATTAGGTGCTACTTATTATGCCTAAAGGTCTTATCCCTCATAGAGTGCATATTTTTTTTCAAAAGAACTGAAAAGGAAGTTATACTGAAACCTTTAACAAAGCAGTATTTCTTCTTTCAGAGAATACCTGGAAACAGTGTCCTTGAAAAGGGAAAAATAAGCCAAATGTTTATGTTGTGTGAACCTGTTTGGAGTATTAAATTGCCTATTGGAAGATGACTACTTTTTTGAATTTATATAAGTCCAAATAAATGCTTTGGAAGGAAGACTACCACATAAATTTAAATATTTAACCTTCTAGAAAAGTAGAATTTAGGGAACTAAAGGGTACAACAAATAAGGTGTCCTTTAGTTCACTGAGCACCTGAGTCAGTGTTCCTTTGAACAGCATACTATTCATCCCTAGAAAATATAAATATTTATTCCTAAGAAATGTATATCTTTGGTTCATCATTAATGAATAGGAACTTGGCTGATGGAACATTTATTAGAGCAGAGGTGGAACTGCAAAAGTAGTCTGTGCAGATCCTGATATTTATGAGGGGCTATCAAAATAGGACAATATGGAGAACTGTAGATTATTAGGTAAAAGTGAGTGTTGGCTAGTAATACTAGGGATTGAAAGAGTAAAGATTTTAGGACAGGGCTCTAGTTATAAAAATAATGGATCAAGCACAGCAATGACCAATTCTAAAGGAAAGGATTATTTCAATTAGGTAGCTATGAAACTCAATAAGTATTACAAAAACAGTGCTAGCTCTACATTGTGTATTGTGCACAAAGAGAAAAACTAAAACAAATAAATATGGCTTTTAATTTAGAAGAAACTGCCATAGAAGCATACAAAAAGAACCAAGTTACTGGCCCTAGGAGGCAAGGTGGAGGAATGATTGTGGACAGTTAAACAAATGTTGTGAATTAGGACTGAGATGTCATTTAAGAGAAAATTGGCAGTGCAGCTGATTTGATCCCAAATTAATAAATCATGTCCTTACTTTTCCTAAGAAAAAAATGATTTTTACTAGATATTAGAGCAAGCCTGAGTGTATGGAATTGTGGATTAAACAGGCAAGGGACTAGTTCCCAAAGAGCATATTACATTACCTGCAGTGTCCTGGAGGCAAAGAGAAAGTTGACTGTTCACACTGGTGCTCCTTTATACTCTAGTAATGGTGTGGTCTTCAAGAACAGCAAATTGCTTTCTATCCAAAAATTAAAATGGCACTTATCACCAAGGTAGACTGTACGTAAACTTCATGAGGGGAGACATTTCTCATTAAGGGCACAATCCAAATTTGAGAAAGGTATTCTATGGAGCCAAGAGCAAGTTGGTATATTTCATGCACTTGTCCCTTTGAATCATGATCAAGGCTAGATAACCAAAGAAGGGGGAGAAGGAAAACAATTTGTTTGCTACCCGAACACCTATCTCTTTGTCTCTATCAAACTGGAGGAGAGTTTTATGTCTTTTACTTTGAACTTCCTTTTAGTATTAATTAAGGTTGTTCACATTGCTTTGATGTGATAGCTTCCATTATCAACTGTCAAAAGCTGATTACCAGAATCATAAGTTAATAATGAGTTAAATGAGTAGTGAAAATGAAAATAAATACATGAATAAATAGTCTGAAGCATGGGCTAAAGTCTTAAATCATTGGGAGTATTTCAGAGACCAGGGATGGGTGATGTATGATTATATTTCTCTAATAATGACAAACTTATAATTCCAACATAATACTTGCATTTTGTTTCATTTTTATGTAAGTTTAAATTGTTGGTGAAATTCATTTTCTAACAGTCATTAACAAAATGAAAAATATCTAATACCAACAGAATGCACCATAAAATCATTTTATTTCCAGCACACGTTCTATGCCAGTGAGAAATTATATTTTAATACTTTCTATTCTTATACTGAGAAACAAAGAGTAGATATGTTTAAATCTATTGAACACTTATATTTCCTAGAATGGCAAAATTACATATAATATTACATTATTAAATACTTAAATATGTAAAATTTCTTATTTTTGAGAAACAGAATGAGATTTTAGTACAATAAAGCCATGTCTGTTTTAAATTAATGGTCATTCTGTTGGCCATGGATTCTTTTCTGTAACATAATTACCTCACACAATGATATTCTTGCTTTACTTTTGATCTTATAAAAAGACAAATTAATTATTCTATTTGCACATGTTTCAAATGGATTTCTTCAGTATTGTTTCCCTAAAAATAAGTTAATATTTTATAGAAAATAAAACTATATCATATAGGGCCATGTTATCTTTATTAATTTTAATGAGATTTAATTTATATATGATCAGATATCTCATTTTAAGTAAACATTATGATGAGGTTTAACCAGTTTATGAACCAGGACAACCACCATAATCTAGTTATAAAACTTTTCATCCCACTGAAAAGTTTCCTTATATCCCCGTACAGATAATCACTACTTCCTCTCCTGCCTGTGGACCAAGGAAGCATCTATTTACATTCGTCCTAGATTACATTGTCTTTTCTAAAATGTTCTATAAACTGGAATCCTTCAGTAGGTTCAGCTGTATTTTTTTTTTTACAAGCGGATATCTAATGGCTCCAGTGCTATTTGTTAAAAAGATTATTCTATTCCCCTCATAAAAAAGCCTCACAAAAAAAGCCAATTGATTGTAACTTTAAGGGCTTATACTTGGAATTTCAATTATATTCCATTGATCCATATGTCTATCCCAATGTAAACACCACATCATCCTGACAATTGCATTGCTCCAGTTAGTTTTGAAATCACATAACATGAGTCTTCCAACATTGTTATTCTTTCTCAAGACTGTTTTTCCTGATCTGGATCTCTTGCATTTCTATGTGAATTTTAGGATCTGCTTGTCAGTTTGTGAGGGGGAAAAAAAAAACTGGCTAGGGAATTTGATAGGAATTTCTTTAAATCTTCAGATCAATTTGGAGAGTATTATCTCCACAATATTAAGTCTTCTGATTCATCAATGTGAGATGTCTTTCCATTTATTTGGAGCTTCTTTAATATCTTTCCATGGTATTTTGTAGTTTTTAGTGTACTAGTCTTGCAATAATTTTTTAAGTTTTATTTCTAAGTATTTTATCCTTTTTGGTGCTATTTAGTGAATGTTTTCTTATTTTCTTATTTGGATTCTTCTTTGCTCATGTACAACACATAATTGATTACTGTAAATTGATCTTGTATCTTACTAATTTGCTGAAATTATTTTTAAGATTCTGGTAGTTTTTGTGCATTTTGAGTAATTTTATATATACTCGATCATGTCTTCTGAAAATCGAGAATAGTTTTACTCCTTTTTCATTCTTGATACCTTTTATTTATTTTATAATTTTTTTATTGTGTAATGTTAGTCACCACACAGTATATCATTAGTTTTTGATGTAGTGTTCTATGATTCATTGTTTGTGTATTAACACCTAGTACTCCATGCAATGCGTGCCTTCCTTAATACTCATCACTGGGCTCACTCATCCCTCCACCCTCCTCCCCTCTAAAACCCTGTTTAATTCCCAGAGTCCATAGTCTCTCATGGTTTGTCTCCCCCCTCTGATCCTCCCCATTTTTCCCTTCTTTCTCCTAATGTGTTTTTTTTTTTTTTTTTAGCTTAAAGGACCTAGCTAGAATTTCCAGTATAATGTTTAATAAATGGGGTGTGAGATGATATCAACTTATCCCTGATAGTAAAGGGAAAGTGTTCAGTCTTTTAACATTAAGTATGATGTTGTGGTTGGCTATAGACAATATTTATGAGGTTGAAGAAGTTTCCCTTTGTGGAAGGCAGAGTAATATCCCCCAAAGATGTCTACATTCTAATCTCTAAAATTTTTGAATATGTGAATATTCCTTATTTCCTTTCTTATCTGCTAGAAGGATTTCCTTTATGTATCCTGTAATGAAAGTCTGCTAGCAATGTATTCTCTCTGTTTCTGCCTACCTGTGATTGTCTTAATTATTCTGTCATGTTTGAAAAATAATTTTTGGAGAAGTAGAATTCTTGGCTGATAGCTGAATCTTTCAATGCTTTGACTATATCATCTCACTGCTTTCTAGCTGCTTATGGTTATGATGAACTATCAGCTTTTAATCTTATACAATATGATAGAATAATGGACCTTCAAAAATGTTCATATCCTAGTATCTGTAATCCATGAGTATGTTAGATTATATAGGAAGGGGGAATGAAAAATGCAGATTATTTTAAGATTGCTTATCAGCTGACATTGAATCGAAGAGATTATCCAGAATTATCAGAGTGGACCCAATATGCTCATAAAGGTCCTTATCAGTAGAAGAGGGAAGCAGAAAACACAGATTCAGAGTGATGCAGCAGCATGAGAATGATTTGAACTAATTTACTGGCTTTGAAGAAGGCCAGAGGAAAGGAGCCATGACCCAAGGAGGAATGCAGGTAGCCTTTAAGAATTGAAAAAAGCAAGGAAACACATTCTCTCCTTGAGTTTTTAGAAGACATTCAGGCCTTTTGGCACCTTGATTTTAGCAAGTGAGATTAATTGAAGATGTTTGACTTCTAAAAACACAAGATAATAGATTTGTGTCAATTTAAACCATTAAATTTTACCAATTTTTTCTATAACAATAGGAAAATAATATGTTGTGGATCCCTTTATACAGAGTCATTTCTCTCTGTCTTTTTCTTGAGACCATTTAAATGTAATGAGTGTAGTAGCTCTGGGTCTCTTTGACTTTACTATGAGTTCTTTGAGCTTCTTTAATATGTAGGTAAGTGATTTTAAATAAAATTTTATTTTATTTTTAATAAATTTTTATTTAATTATTAAAATAAATTAATTTTAATAAATAACAATAAATTAGTTAATAAATCAAATAAATTAATTTTAAATAAAATAAAATTTGGGAAGATTTCAGCCATTATATTTTCAGTTACTCTTTCTGCCTTTTTCTCTCTTCATCTGGGTCTCCCACTGATGTTACATTTGGTAGTGTCCTACAGGTTAACAAACTGTTCATCCTTTCTCCCCACCCCCTTTTTTTATTTTGAGCTTTCAATTCCTCAGCTAGATGATCTCAATTAACTTCAAGTTCATAGATTCTTTTTTCTGTCACTTCAGATAGGATCTTGAGCCCATCTAGTGATTTTTTTTCCATCTCTATTATTGTGCTTTTAAATTATAATTTCTACTCAGTTCTTCTTTACTTATAATTCATATCTTTATTGATATTCTTTAATATGGTAAGATAATAATACCAATTTTTTTAGTATTTAAATTTAGTTTCCTTTAGTTATTTGAACATATTTTAAATGGCTTATGCAAAATCTTTTCTAGTAAGTATAAAATCTGATTTCCTCAGGAATAATTTCTATTGACTGCTTTTTTAAATGTGAATATGCCATATTTTCTTGTTTCTATGCATATCTCTTTTTTTTTTAATTTAAAGCTGGACTTTTAAAATAATATAATGTGGCAGCTCTCAGGTAGAATTCCTCCTCCCCAGGTTTCATTGTTGTTACTATCTGTTGTTGTTATTACTGTTTTTGTGTGGTGGTGGTGGTGTTTGTTGCTGTTTCTGTACTTACTGACTTTATTGAACTAATTCTGTTAAGTCTGTATTCTTTGTCCTATGTGCCCACAGAAGTCTCTGCTCAGTTATCACAGTGGCCAGCTTATAATTGGACAGAGATTCTCTTAAATGCTGCAAATCAGTAATTCTCCCAAACTTTATGTTTGTATGTGTGTGTATGTGTTGGCACACACCTTAGCACTTAGGCAGTTGACAGCTCTGGTTAAGTCTTCAATTTTGTTTGCACTGCCTGCTTGTCATGTAATAACAGTTCTAATAGGATTTGGATTTTGGAGACTTCAAACCTTTTATGCTCTCTCCAGTGACTGCCAGGCTATTGCTTTTGTGGTTCGTTTTCAAATGCACTATGAAGCTGGAGAGAGGGAAATGGAAATAGTTTAAATTAAAATGTCATAGTGCTCATGTGTTCTACCAATATTCTGCTATTTTTCTTGACTAAGAAACTCTAAGAATCTGGTTCATTTTTAGGATTCTGAAAAAGTTGGTTTTTACCTTTTTTTTCAGTATTAACATTGCTGCCATAAATAACATTGCTGCAGATATCTGGAGGTCCTTATTCTACCATTCCACTAACACCACTCTAGCTTCATTTTTTTTTTTCTCCATAAAGATAGTCAGTTGTTCTATCATAATTTGTTCAAAAAACTATTCATTTTTTGTACTACTGAGCACTTTGGTTTAAAAATCACTTGATTGGGGCACCTGGGTAACTCAGTGGGTTAAGCCTCTGCCTTCAGCTCAGGTCATGGTCTCAGGGTCCTGGGATTGAGCCCCGCATCGGGCTCTCCGCTCAGCAGGGAGTCTGCTTCCCCCTCTCTCTCTGCCTGCCTCTCTGCCTACTTGTGATCTCTCTCTCTGTCAAATAAATAAATAAAATCTTTAAAAAAAATCACATGATTATATATGTATGACTTTGTATGTGGGGTCTCTACTCTGTCCCATAAATCTGTATCCTAATCCAATACCACACGACCCAGGAGTCTTGTGCTTTCTGCCAGCATCTCATAACTGTGGCAGGCTAGCTAGTTAGCTTGAAACTAGGGACAATTTTCAGACCATTTACAGGTCATGACATAAAGAAGTCAATCTGAGCACATTACCTGGGTGTCTTCTTTGCATAAGACCTACCTTTACTCTTATATTTAACATGATTTTGAATCATATGGTATGAATCAGTAGTAACTACTTGTTACTTGCCATATTTGAAATCCAAATACTTCTAAATGGCTATCTTGTGATTTTTAAATAAAATAGTTACTATTTATTTCTCATTTTTATAGTCAACCTTATTTCATAAGTATTACAATTTTAATGAGTTATTAAGTATATGGAGATACAGTTTTGTATAATATCACTTTAGTTGACTTCTGTAAGTTAATTTTGTGTTGAGAGAAATAAGAATAAACATCAACAACTAGCATACAGAGCATTATATGACAAATGTTATAAGTTCTAGCATCCCCAGTCAGCTAAGTCAATTTTTAAGGAGGATTGTTTTAGTTGTTTTGCCCAAAAAATTAGTCATGTATTGGCATAATCGTGCTGCATAAGAGACAACTTGAAACTTCCTATGACTTTCAAAAACAAAGATTTATTTATCACATACTTATTTGTAAGTAGGCTAGAACTCCCTCACCTAAGGGTTGAGATGGGCTTGACACCAAACAGTGGGTAGAGGTTTGCTTCCTGTAACTCTCATCTTCTCTGGACAAGTGACAAGCCAAATAATGTCTTTCTCATGGTAAATTAAAGGAAACTATAGAACAAGCCCAACCAACCACTCATCTCATTTTAAACCTTGGGTTGCCTCTCACCCATTAAAATCCCATTGGGTAAAGCAAGTCAAATGTCTAAACCTCATATCAAAGCATATCAAAGTACACTTTACCTAGGATGAAGTCAAAGAAACATCATGTAACAAAGCTCAGTGTTTATGATCTGGGAAATATATCCTTGCCATGGAGATGTATGGTATGGGGCTAAAGGGTGGACATTAGCTGAACAATAATAGGCCACACCCAGTCTCAGTAGCAGAATCTGTATTATATTTTGCCAGACAAAGTTTTACTGGATCAGATAGTATTCCTGCCAAAACTCAGGGAGATTATTTAATCTCAGTATTTTATAAGAAAACAAAAAGGGTTTTGTTGAAAGTAAATGTAAATATGTACTTTGCTATAATAGTAACTTTAAAAAGAGAACTTGCTTATTTTAAGATTTTATTTATGGATTATGTATTTATTTATTTATTTGACAGGGACAGAGAGAGAGCACAAGCAGGGGGAACAGCAGAGGAAGAAGCAGACTCCCTGCTGAGCAGGAAGCCTGATGCAGGGCTCAGTCCCAGGACCCTGGGATCATGATCTGAGCAGAAGGCAGCTGCTTAACTGACTGAGCCACCCAGGAGCCCCATAAAAAGAGAACTTGTAATGTAGCAGACATTGTGCATTGGCCACCCAACAATCAAGACTGTTTCATTTCTTTGTATTCTTCTAATTTCCCATCTCTCAAGTTTCCTTTTTTTTTTTTTTAAAGGAAGTCTATATTATACAATACTGACCCATTTTGGAATAATAGCTATTAAAAAACTTAAGACAGTTTTACTTTTTTTTTTTTTTTTTTTTTTTAGCTATACCATTTCTTTCTCCCTTCAACCAACTCAAATGTCATCCTTGAGAAATAACCATTTTTTAGCCAGGAAGTTAAAAACTGAATGCGTGGGGTGCCTGGATGGCTCAGATGGTTAAGTGTCTGCCTTCGGGTCAGGTCATGTTCTCTGGGTCCTGAAATCAAGCCCTAGGTCTGACTTCTGGCTCAGCAGAGAGCCTGCTTCTCCCTCTGCCTCTCCCCCTGCTCACTTGCTCTCTCTCCCTCTCTCTCAAATGAATAAATAAAATCTTAAAATACAAAAAGAAAGAAAGAAAACTGAATGTTGATATTTTGGAGCTACTGGACTATAATTCTATACTTTCTGGTACATAAGAACTATATATATGTGTGGTTAAGCTATTGGAAATTTGTCTTTGTATTACTTGTAGACTAATATAGTTGTATGTAGTAAACTACAAGTTAAAATCAGAGTGATTTTGTTATAAATATCAAATTATTTTCAATTAATAATTGGTGTTAGGATGGTTGTACTAATATCTGTTTCTCTTTCCTAAGTGATCATTATAAAATGCTCAATTTTAGCTGATTTTGGTCTGAGAGTCACAATATATTCTGTACTTCAATCAGATCCCCTTTCATAAATTCTCAATCTCTGCCAATAATTGCTTGTCTTCTTTCATCTTCAAGTCTTTAAAAATAATATTTATATGCACATTTACTTTTTTCCTAACTCTAAATGGTACCATAATATGATGTCTAATGAGTTCTCTAGAAGTACGCTGAACATAGACATTTTATAGCACTTAATGAGTTTGAGCTGAAGAGGCTCTTCAGCAGTGTCAGCTTACAATAAATGTTTTTAATTTTTTTTTAATTTGAGTATAGCTGACATATAATGTTACATTAATTTCAGTTGTACAACATAGTGATTCAACTTTATACATTATGGTATGATCACCAGAATGAAACAGAGAAAAACTATAATTTACCTATATTTTCCTCTAGGGTTATCATTTTGTTTGCTTCTAGCATGTAGCAGTACATTCCTCTTGACAGGGAGAGTGACTCCATTTAAGGTGTGACTTGTAAATGAATTCCCATTGAATTACAACATGACAACTGTAATGGAGGCTGCTAGTTATCACACAGAACCCTCTTTCTATAACAGTAAACATCCTGATCCTTTGCCAGATACATGATCATTAACAATGAAAATTATATCTACTACATTTCCTTGAAGTTAGATGTCCCTGTGTGATTTATATCTGGTCAGTATTTAGGGCCAATTGATTTGTCAAACATCCTAGATAATGTCAGTACACCTGGTTGGTTCAGTTGGTAGAGCATGTGACCTTGACCTCAGAGTGGTGAGTTAGAGCCCCATGTTGGGTGTGGAGCCTACTTAAAACAAAATGAAACAAAACAAAACAAAATGTCTTGGATATGTCATTGACAAGAAGTGACCATGACATTTTCATTTTTCTTTCTCTTTCTTCTTTTTGCTTGCAATCTGGATTTTTATGAGCAAAGCCCCACCTGGCTTCATTTGTATGAGGGTTTCTCCCTAGGAATAATAAAAGAGAAAGCTGGAAAGGGTCTGAGTCTGAAAAGACATTAGGCTGGCTTACTACACCTGAATTATATACATGTGAAATTTAACATGATAGAGAAATTCATTTCTTCCCTGCATAATTTAAGGTTATCTCTAGTACATTCAAATGAACCTATGTTATAGTTAGGGCAAAGACCTTTACTGATCTTCCTTAACATTATTAAAAATGTAATAGCTACAAAACTTATGAGGTATGTTTCTTCACTTAACATCCCTATTTTGTGTTCTGTGACTGCTGTTACAGATATCCTGTGGGAAATAAAATTTTAAAAAAAGGTATTTTTCAGTTAAAGAAAAGTGGTGTTTCTGGAAAGATGGCACTGGTACTAGCTCTGGTTTATATAAGAACAGAATTTCGGGTAGACCTGAGATCTGGTGTTACTTAATATTTCCTAATCACCTTTGGATATTGGATGTTAAATTCAACCTGGTGTATGTAGTTTTATTGATAATGTGTTGGGGCTTTATTTACCATTGCCTGCATTGACAAAAGGTAATGATGTGAAAGCTCTAGTATGTACAAACTACCTTACATAATTTATTATGATTTGTATTTGCTTGCATTGAGCCAGAAGGCAAACATCTAGACAGAATTTTCTTTCTCTAAACAATTGAGAGTAGCCATACGTAATTAATATTCTTTAAGGACCCAGAATTCATTTCTCTAAGAATCTGACATAAATCCCATTCCTATTCAAGCATTATCAATGATAGATGCTTAACCCACAGTGAGGACTAGAAAGCTAAGTGGGGCATACATTGAATTGCTGTTTGTCCACTCTTCTGTGTATTTATATACAGATAAGACATGATGTCCTTTAATTATGACTTTCCACTAATCACAATGTCATGAAGATATTTTCCTGTTATATTCTAGAATTTTTCTCTCTCTTTTTAACAAACTTTCACACACCATATACCTGGAATTTATCTTGTATGTAGGATGATGTAGAGATCAAGATTTGTTTTCCATGTAAATACAGAGTTAAAGAAGCTCTATTATTGAAGACATGATTCTTTCCACTGTACTGATGCTTTTTCATAAATCTGGTGAAAGCTATACCCATTTCAGAACTCTCTTCAAAGTAATTTACAATACAAATATCCATCACAAAGTAGTCTTGAAAAGCTCTATGGAGAATTGTCTCTCAACTTAAACATCATTGTCTCTTTCCTGATGTTATAGGGAAAGTATTGAGTAGTTCACATGAAGTATGATGTTTGCTAAAAGTTTTTGTTTCTAAATAGACTTTTCTATGTTAAGAAAGGACCTTCTGTTTCTAATCTGTTCAGGTTTTTTTAAAAGCTTTTTGTAACAGAGAATTGAATTTTATCAACAGACTTTTCTTCATGTATTATAATTATTCTATTGTGTTTCTCTTTTATTCTTTGAATGTGATGTATTATAATGGCTGATTTTTCAAAGGATAAACTAAATTTGAATTCCAGGAATAAAACACAATTTGAGTATCACCTATTATTAGTTTTATATTTTGCTCTGTGCAAGTTGTTAATATTTGTTTGAGGTTTTTATGTTTAGATACATGCAAGATATTAGCCGAAGATTTTCATTTCTTGTAATGACTGTATCTGTTTTTAATAAATAGTTTCTATTAGCAATATTAAAAAGAAATAAACTGCTTATCCTATCTTCTTCATATCTTGAAGTGTTTATATGAAATTGATGGGTTATTTCTTCCTAAATGTTTGAGAAGATAAACTGTAAAGTACTTTAGACTTGGAGTTTACATTGTGGGATGATTTTAATTTAATTTAATTATTTAAATATATAAAAGTGTAATGATATCTTCTTCATATTCTTGTGCCAGTTTTATTATGTTTTTTAATGACTTTTCCATTTCATATAAAATTTAAATTATTGGTTTTTAAAATAATCTCTTATCCATTTATGCTGTAGGATATTTATTTACATGCTCTCTTCATTACTGATTTTGATGATCTGTTCTCTTTCTCATTGCTCCACCTTGCTAGAGGTTTATTAATTATATAAATAAATCCAATGAGATCTTCATTATTGCCTTGCTTCTATGTTTTTGTTTTTAATTTATTTTGTCATCCTTGGAAGGCATGTATATACATACACAGACACAGACACTTAAGGCTGTAAATTTGCCTCCAAACTTTAGATACACTCTGCCAGTTTTGATATATTGGTAAAAAACAGAATGCTTTCTGTTTGGTCTCTAGACCCACCCTCAGAGAAACTGGCAAGTCCTAGAAGGAGAAAGAAGAAAGTGCCCCACTCACTTCTGTGTATTTCTCTTCTTCTTGTGATCCTGGAATTTTTATTCCTGGCTGAAGATTTGCTTTGGTGCATTCAAACCAATTTAAAAGTATTTTTATTTCACTTCTCTATTTGTTCATGGGAGAGGGCTTTTCTTAAAGTTTTTATTTAAATTCCAGTTAGTTAACATACAGTGTAATATTAGTTTCAGGTGTACAATATAGTGATTTGGCATTTCCATACATCGCCTTGTGCTCATTACAAAATGTACTCCTTATTTCCCATCACCTATTTCACCCACCCCTCACCTACCTCCCTTCTGGTAACCATCAGTTTGTTCTCTATAGTTGAGTGTGTTCCTTGGTTTATCTCTCTTTCTTATTTTTTCTCCTGTACTCATTTTTAAGATCTTTTATTCTATTTTATTTAGTTATTTGACAGAGAGAGAGAGAGAGTGAAAGAGCATAAGCAGGGGGAATGAGAGAAGGAGAAGCAGACTCCCTGTTGAGCAGGGAGCCCAATGCAGGACTTGATCCCAGGACCTGGGGATCATGACCTGAGCCGAAGGCAGACAGTCAACCAACTGAGCTACCCAGGCACGCTTGTTCATTTGTTTTGCCTCTTAAATTCACATATGAGTAAAATAATAAGTTATCTGTCTTTCTCTGACATATTTCATTTAGCATAATGCTCTTTAGCTCAACCCAACCCATGTCATTGCAAATAGCAAGATTTCATTTTTTTAGCTAAATAATACTTTATTCTCTCTTTATATAAATATATAATATATAAATATGTAATATTTAATATATAAATATATGCATGTATTAATATTCACGTCTTCTTTATCCATTCATCAATCAATGGACACTTGGGCTATTTCCATGATTTGTCTATTGTAGATAATGGTGCTATAAATCTTGAGGTGCATGTATCCCTTTGAATTGTTATTTTTGTATTCTTTAAATGAATACCTAGTAGTAGTGCAGATGCTAGATTGTTGTGTAGTTCTATTTTTAACTGTTTGAGGAAACTCCATACTGTTTTCCAGAGTGGCTGCACCAGTTTGCATTCCCACAACAGTATAAGAGGTTCCTCCATTTTCCATAGCGTCACCAATGCCTCTTTTTTCTTGTGTTGTTGACTTTAGCCATTCTGACAGGTAGGAGGTGATATCTCATTGTAGTTTTGATTTGTGATATTGAGCATCTTTCATGTATCTATTGGCCACCTGGATGTCTTCTTTGGAAAAATCTCTAGTCATATCTCCTGCCCATTTTTAATTGAATTATTCATTTTTGGGGTGTTGAGTTTTATAAATTTTTTATATATTTTAGATTTAACCCTTTATTGGATATGCCATTTGCAAATATCTTGGAGAAGGTTATTTAATCTAAGCTACTGTATCATAATCCAAACAGAAATTCTGATTTCTGGCTACTTTGTGAAAGTGTATTATGCTAGGAGTAGAAAAATGATAAGTATTAGGAGACTGTTATACTAATCTAGACAAAAATACGAAGGTAGTATTGATTGGTTATTTGGGTAGAATGGTGACAAATGGTTAGTTTGTTGTATTTTTCCAAGTAAGTCTGACAGTATTACCCAAGGCATTAAAGGTGGGGTTTGGGTAAGAGAGAATTGAGAATGATGGCTTCCTGTATTTTTGCCTTAAGAACAAGATAGATTATTTTGTTCTCACCTAGGCTCAGTCTGAGATAGATTCTCCCACCATAGGGGTGGTATGTCTATTGCAGTTTAAATTTATTTATTTCCTATGTTGAAATACATACAAACACACACACACACACACACACAATTAGACTGACTGCCTATTCTGAGACAATCACCATCATCAAGGATGATTATTAGTCTCAACCAGTATGTATATAATAGGAACAAGTGGAAAGACATGTCCCAAAGAAGGTTATTGGTGGTATACTAAGAAAAAGGAATGGATTCTTATAAATAAAATATGGGGGGGAGTCTATTTTAATAATGGATAAGATGTTCGTAAGAAGAGGTTGAATTAAAGATTATTCAAAAATAGGAAAGGATTTGATACTTACATTGTAGGGAATTTTTTTTTTTAAGATTTTATTTATTTATTTGACAGAAAGAGATCACAAGTAGGCAGAGAGGCAGGCAGAGAGAGAGGAGGAAGCAGGCTCCCCACCGAGCAGAGAGCCCGGTGCGGGGCTCGATCCCAGGACCCTGGGATCATGACCCAAGCCGAAAGCAGAGGCTTTAACCCACTGAGCCACCCAGGCGCCCCCATTGTAGGGAATTTAATTAGAAAAAAAAATTTTAAAAACCTGGTGTTGATGAGAGGGCCCATTTTCTGAGGTAGAGAATTTTTATGGAACTGAAGAAATTGAAGGTGAAAAATGAACATCACCATGCTGATTAGAAATAATGGGCCACAATTAGGTTAAACTTCATAAAAAGATACTTTGTGAAAAAGAGCATGCCATTTTACAGAAAAAAATATAATAACTTGAGTCATGTGCATTCTGGAAGCTTTATGAAGTTGTCTGGTGTTAAGAGCATGGGCCAAGCTTACTTTGGGAGTATCCTAAAACTTTCATATGTCTTATGGCTTCTAGTGTTACTATCTAGAAATGAAAGTATTCCATATGGTTGATAGCAGGAGATCAGAGTCTATTTCTTACAAGGACAGATTTGATTAGTTTTTTTTGTGCACTAGTACTAAATACTATAAACCACTTTATCAATGAAAATAATAAAAGTAACCACTTCCTTCTTTTAAACATGATTCAGTTACTTTGGTATAAAATATTGATAAAGGCAATTTTTGTATTCAGTTTCTCCTTTCTTATTCAAAGCATCAAAAACGTCACATTAATTTTGAAATGACATGGTCTGTAGGTATATACTCCTAAGATGCTAATTTATCGGGACGCTTGGGTGGCTCATTTGGTTAAGCAGCTGCCTTCGGCTCAGGTCATGATCCCAGCGTCCTGGGATCGAGTCCCACATAGGGCTGCTTGCTCGGCAGGGAGCCTGCTTCTCCCTCTGCCTCTGCCTGCCACTCTGTCTGCCTGTGCTCGCTCCCTCTGTCTCTTTCTCTTTCTCTGACAAATAAATAAATAAAATCTTTTAAAAAAAAAAAGATGCTAATTTATCAATGCTTAGTTCTTTGGATTTTCTTAGTAGCAACTTGGTTTTGCTAATGAATTAATAATGCAGGAAGAAATAAAGTAATTTAAAATCAATTATAAGGAAGAACGCATTTTGAATTCAAAATAATTGTACTCAACTAAATCCTCAGCAATTATCACCATCTCTATTTATTAGAAATATTTGAATTTTGATAATGCCTGATATTGAAAAAGCTGTGTAATATGTGTTTAAATTTTTAATGTCTCTTCACCTTTGATCTGAGACTGCAAATGGAAGAGATAAAGTTTGATTATTTTTTTCCTTTTGAGAATAAACCTACTGATATCTCCTCTCAAATTAGATATGGCTGCTAAGGGTATTTTAAAAGTTTCATCAATGTGATTTCATAAGAGACTCATATGGTAGCAGGTACATTTCCTACCATGAACTACAGTGCTTATACAAATACTCTAATTACATGATTCATAAAATATTTAAAAGCCTTGAATGATGAAAGTTTTTAAATGACTAAATGGTGACCTCAATTACACTGAACCATTTAGCTAAAGACATGTTTTTCCATAATCAATGTTAATCTTTAAATAGAACTTCATGTATATCCAAATATTTATTTCCTGATTTTCTATGCAATCAGGTTTTATTAACAATTTTTCAAACCTGAAAACAGAACATGAAAAACAAAAACAAATATATCACACTTTCAGAGATATTTTTTAAAATCCTAAGACAATCTTGTTAAATTTATTATCACATAATTTTAGGCATTGACACTCATACTTCTCTATCATGTACCTTTCTCTAAAAAGAAAAAAAGAAAAAAATTGAGGAAACGAATCTCAATATTTTCCCCCACCAGAGTTCATTTGTTCCTTTCAGTTAGAATGCCAGTGATTAGTCCAATTACTTTTTATTATATGCATTGATTTATTGAATGGCATCTACAAGATACTTACTAGGCTAGATCTATGCATTAGGTAGGAAAATTAGCAAAACAATTGGGCTTGACTATCTGAAAGATCAAGCCAATCAAAATTTTCTTCTTGTTCTGGTTCTGTAGTTAACAGAAGAGCCACTCAGGACCCAGGCTCCTTCCACTTTTGCCTTCACCATTCCATAAATCTCCCCGTCAGATGCAGCCAGCCAGAGGAGGGAACCATTGGGAAATTTTCAAGGACTCATGAAAGTGGGTCACGTAATTTTTACTCACTTTCCAAAACTCAGTTATGTAGCCACACTTAAATTCATGTGAAGTTAGGAAACAACCTATTGAGTTCTGTGCCTAGGATAAAAAAAGGGATCTAAGTAGTAAATACATTCAAATATATATTTATTTATTCTTTTTTCAAGTTTTTTTTTAGATTCTAGTTGACTAACATACAGTGTAATATTAATTTTAGGTGTAGAATTTAATGATTCAACACTTACATACAACACACAGTGCTCATCATTACTAGTGCCCTCCTTAACCCACCACCCACTCAAACCATTCCCCTCCCCAACTACCGTCCAGTAACCATCAGTTTGTTCCCTATAGTTATGTTTCTTGATTTGCCTCTATTTTTTATATGTTAATCTATTTTTATCATAAATTTCACATAGGAGTGAAAGCATATGATATTTGTCAGTCTCAGACTGATTTATTTTACTTACTGTAATACTCTTTACCTCCATCCACATCATTGCTCAGGACACAATTTCATTCTTTTTTTCCATTATATGTATATGGCACATTTTCTTAACTTTTTTTTTTTTTAGATTTTATTTATTTATTTGACAGAGAGAGATCATAAGTAGGCAGAGAGGCAGGCAGAGAGAGAGGAGGAAGCAGACTCCCCGCCAAGCAGAGAGCCCGATGTGGGACTCGATCCCAGGAACCTGAGATCATGACCGGAGCCGAAGGCAGAGGCTTAACCCACTGAGCCACCCAGGCGCCCCTATGGCACATTTTCTTTATCCATTCAGCACTGGATGAACATTTGGGCTCTTTCATAATTTGGCTATTATAGGTAATCCTGCTATAGACATTGGGGTGCATGTATCCTTTGGATAAATACTTGGTAGTACAGATGCTAAATTGTTAGGTGGTTCTATTTTCAAGTTTCTAAGGAAACCTCCATGTTGTTTTCCGGAGTGGCTGCACCATTTTTGCATTTCCACTAATAGTGTAAGAGGGTTTCCCTTTCTCAGCATCCTCCACAATACCTATTGTTCCCTGTGCTGTTGATTTTAGCCATTCTAACTGGTGTGAGATAATATCTCATTGAATTTTTTATTTGTGTTTCTCTGATAATGAGTTATATTGAGCATCTTTACATGTATCTTTGCTATCTGTATGTTTTCTTTGGAAAAATGTCTATTCATGTTTTCTGCCCATTTTGTAACTGGATTATCCATTTTTTGGGTGTTGAGTTTGATAAATTCTTTATATAGTTTAGATACTAATCCTTTATCAGATATGTTATTTGTAAATATCTTCTCCCATTCCAAAAGTTAAGTTTCCCTGGTTGTTTTATTTATTGTGCAGAAGCTTTTTATCTTAATGAATTCCCAATAGTTTATTTTTTCTTTCGTTTCTTTCCTCAGGAGACATATCTATTAAGAAGTTGCTACAGCTGATGTCAAAGCTGATGTCCCAGCTGTGTTCTGGGATTTTGATGGTTTCAAGTCTCACGTTTAGGCCTTTCATACATTTTTAATTTATTTTTGTCTATGGTATAAGAAAGTGGTCCTGTTTCATTATTTTGCAAGTTGCTATCCAACACCATTTGTTGAAGAGATAGTCCTTTTCATGCTAGATAGTCTTTTGTGTTTTGTGGAAAATTAATTAACCATATAATGTGGGTCCATTTCTGGGTTTCTATATCTCGGTTTTCCATTGATCTATGTGTCTGTTTTTATGCCAGTACCATACTATCCTGATGACTGCATCTTTGTAATTTAACTTGAAGTCTAGAACTGTGATGCCTCCAGGTTTGCTTTACTTTTTCAAGATTGCTTTGGCTATTCTGGGTCTTTTGTCATTCCATACAAATTTTAGGATTATTTGTTCTAGCTCTGTGGAAAATGCTGTTGTATTTAGCTAGAGATTGTATTAATTGTGTAAATTGCTTTGCATACTATATATATTTTACAATATTGGTTCTTCTAACCCATGAACATGAAATATTTTTCCATTTCTTTGTGTCATCTTCAATTTCTTTCATCAGTGTTTTATAGTTTTCAGAGTACAGATCTTTTACCTCTTGGGTTAGGTTTATTCCTAGGTATTTTATAGATTTTGGTGCAATTATAAATGGGATTGACTCTTTGATTTTCTCTTTCTGCTGCTTAATTGTTGATATATAGAAATGCAACAGATTTTTATATGTTGATTTTGTATCCTATGGTTTTTTGGAATGCCTTTATCAGTTCTAGCAATTTGGGGGGGGTGTCTTTTGGGCTTTCTATATAGAATGTCATATCATCTGCAAATAATGTAAGTTTGACTTCTTCCTTAATGATTTGGATTCCTTTTATTTCTGAGGCATCAGACTTCCAGTTCTCTGTTAAATAACAGTGATGAGAGTGGATATGCCTGTCTTGTTCCTGACCATAAAGTAAAAACTTTCAGTTCTTCACCATGAGGAATATATTAGCTGTGGCTCTTTCATGTATTACCTTTATGATGCTGACATATGTTCCTTCTATCCAACTTTGTTGAGGGTATTTATCATGAATGGATGTTGTACTTTGCCCAGTGCTTTTCCTGTATCTATTGAGAGAATCATGTAGTTCTTATCCATTCTTTTATTAACGTGGTATATCACTGAATGATTTGTGAATAGTGAACTACCCTTGCAGCCCCAGAGTAAATCCCACTTGATCATGGTTAATGACTCTTTTAATGTACTCTTGGATTCAGTTTGCTACTATTTTATTGAGAATCTTCCCGTCCATGTTTATCAGGGATATTTGCCTTTAGTTCTCTTTTCTATTGGAGTTTTTGTCTAATTTTGGAATCACAAAATGCTGGTGTCGTAGAATGAGTTGGGAAGTTTTCCTTCCATTTCAATTAATTGGAATAGCTTGAGAAGAAAAGGTACTAACTCTTCTTTAAACATTAGGTACAGGGGCATCTGGGTGGCTCAGTCAGTTAAGCATCTGACTCTTGGTTTCAGTTCAGGTTATGATCTCAGGGTCATGAGAATGAGCCCTGAATCAGGCTCCACACTGGATATGGAACATAAAGATTCTTTTTCTGCCTCTGTTCCCCACCCCCCAAATAATTTAAAAGTTTTTAAAAAAATTTTTTTAAAAGTAGATGTTAAGTAGAATTCTCCTGGGAAGCCATCTGGCCTGGACTTTTATTTTTTGGTAGATTTGTTGCTGCCAGTGTGACAACACGACCAGGGTCGAGAGGGTAAGAGGATGGTGAAACGACTATAAGACGCAAAGAGATGAGGACAGGAGGGACACAGAGGATGATGTCCAAGCAGAGTCAACTTTATTCAGAACCATGCACCACTACATATATCTAACAGAACAAAGAAAGTGACCTGTATACTACCTGTATAGGTAGTAAAACAGTTTCAAGGGTTCCCATTGCTACACACCAGGGGACTACATGCAGACATCCTGACTCCATATAGCAGCTACTTAAAGGCAGGTTACTATTGTTAAGAGAGATAGAAGATAGTACTAGATGTGGTTTTATGGCCTGTGTAGGAGCAACAAGGTCCTGTCATAGAATGACGATCAGGGTTTGTAAACTCCTGTTCCTGATAAACTAAAGCAGGAGTCAGGTAGGCAGGTGTGGAACACATAGCTCAAACCCTTTCTTAGCGCTACTCAACTTTTCCATCCTGAGGCATTTAACCCTTGGATGTCAAGGAGACGCAAGGCAGGGCTTGGTTTGGTCCATACCTCAACACACTATGCGGCTTCCCAAATAGATTTTTGATTATTGACTTGATTTCTTTGCTGGTTGTCAGTCTGTTCAAGTTTTTATTTCTTCCTGTGTAAGTTTTGGTACTCTATATGTTTCTAGGAAATTATCCATTTCTTCCAGATTGCCCAATTTTTTGGCATATAATTTTTCATAATATTGTCTTTTAATTGTTTATATTTCTGTGATGTTGGTCATTATCTCTTCTCTCTCATTTATGATTTTATTTATTTGGGTCCTTTCTCTCTCTCTCTCTTTTTTTCCACCTTAATGAGTCTGGTTAAGGGTTTATCAATTTCAATATTTTTTTAAAAGAACCAGCTCCCAATTCATTGATCTGTTCTACTGGCTTTTTTGTTTATTTCTATATCATTTATTTGTGCTCTAAGCTTTATTACTTTCCTTCTTCTGCTAGCTTTAGGCTTCACTTGCTGTTCTTTTTCTAGCTCCTTTAGGTGTAAGGTTGGGTTGCACTTTTGACAATTTTCTTGCTTCGTGGGGTAGGCCTTCATATACTTCCCCCTTATAAAAGCTTTTGCTGCATCCCAAAGATTTTGGACTATTTTGTTTTCATTTTCATTTGTTTCCATGTATTTTTTAGAAAAGATTTCTTCTTTAATTTCCTCATTAACACAGTCACTCTTTAGTAGCATGTTGTTTAACCTCCATGTATTCAGAATATTACTAACTTTTTTCTGTGGTCACTTCAATTTTCATAGCCTGTGGTCAAAAAATATGCACAGTATAATCTTAATCCTTTTATATTTGTTGAGACCTGATTTGTGACCCAGTATGTGATCTATTCTGGAGAATGATCCAGATGCACTCAAAAAGAATGTGTATTTTGCTGGTTTAGGATAGAATGTTCTAAACCTAAAATGTTTAGGATAAAATAGATCTAAGTCCATCTGGTCCAGTATGTCACTCAAAGCCGTTGTTTCTTTGTTGGTTTTCTTCTTAGATAATCTGTCCATGATGTAAGTGGGATATTAAAATTTTCTATTATTCTTGTGTTATTATCAATGAGTTTCATTTTGTTTGTCATTAATTGCTTTATATATTTGAGCAATCCTACATTGAGGGCACAAATATTTACAATTATATTTTCTTGTTGGATAATTCCCTTTGTTATAATACAATCCCCTCCATCTCTTTGGTTTAAAATCTGTTTGTCTGGGGGTGCCTGAGTGGCCCAGTTGGTTAAGCAACTGCCTTCAGCTCAGGTCATGATCCTGGAGTCCCGGGATTGAGTCCCACATTGGGTGCCTGCTCAGTGGGGAGTCTGCTTCTCCCTCTAACCCTCTCCCCTCTCATGCTCTCTCTCTCACTTTCATTCTCTCTCAAGTAAATAAATAAAATCTTTAAAAAATCTGTTTGATATAAATATGGCTATTCCAGCTTTCTTTTGGCATCCATTGGCATGAAAAATGTTTCTCCATCCCCTCACTTTAAATCTGCAGGCGTCTTTAGGTCTGAAATGAGTCTGTTGTGGTCAGCATATAGATGAGTCTTTGTTTGTTTGTTTATCCATTCTGACATTCTGAATCTTTTGATTGGGGCATTTGGATCATTTACATTCAGAGTAATTATTGATAGATATGAACTTAGTGCCATTGTATTAGTTGTTAAGTCATTGTTCCTGGAGATTTCTTCTGTTCCTTTCTAGTTTTTGTCACTTTTGGATTTTCTTTCCCACTGAAAGAGTTGTCTTTAACATTTTTTGCAGGGCTGGTTCAGTGGTCACAAGCTCCTTTAGTTTTTGTTTGTCTGAGAAACTCTTCTTTTATTCTGAATGGTAGCCTTGCTGAATACAGTATTCTTGGCTACAGATTTTTCCCATTCAGCATGTTGAATATATCATGCCACTTTCTTCTGGCCTGTTAAGTTTCTGAGAGGTCTGCTGCTAACATTATTTGTCTTCCCTTGCAAATTAGGGACTCCTTTCATCTTGCTACTTTTAGGATTTTTTCTTTATCACAGTATTTTGCAAATTTACTACAATCTACCTTGGTGTTAGCCTGTATTTGTTGATTTTGATGGCAGATCTCTATGCCTCATGGATCTGGATGTCTGTTTCCTTCCCCAGATTAGGGAATTTTCATCTGTAATTTCCTCTTTTTTGTTTTTCTGGGACGCCTGTGATACAAATATTATTATGTTTGGTGGAGACACTAAGTCCCCAAAGTCTACTCTTGAGATCCAAGATTTTTTCCCCCTCTTTTATTCAGCTTCATTATTTCCCATAATTGTATCTTCCATATCACTTATTCATTCCTCTAATTCTATCACCCTGGTGGTCATTATATCCAGTCAGTTTTGGATCTTGGTTATTACATTTTTCATTTCAGCCTGATGGATTTTAAAACTGTTTTATATCTGTGATAACAGTATCCCTGATGTCTTCTATGCTTTTCTCAAGCCCAGGTAGTCTCTTTATGATTGTTGCTGTTAAATCAAGAACAAGCATATTACTTATATCTGTTTCAACTAGATCTCTGTCTGTGGCTTTTTTTTGTTCTTTCTTTTGGGATGAATTCTTGCATCTTGGCATTTTGACTAGGTCTTTGTCTTCTTCCCTTGAAAAGCCTTTTGTGTTTCCTGTTCTTGAGAGTAATGACTTTATGAAGAAGAGGTCATATAATGTCCAGGGCCTGGTGCTTCAGGAAATTTCTCTGGTGTATGCTGGTTGCACTCTGCTGCTGTGCTATGGCCACTCTATCCCTTAAATCAGTTCTCTACAGAGATTTACCTTGCCTGCCGTGGGGAGTGTTTGGACCTTGGTCAGAGTGTGTTGAGTTTAACAAGGCATACTCTGCTCTGCTTGTTAAAAGACCTGATGCTCTTTCCACTAGAACAGAAGCTTTGCATAACTCTATGGTCAGTAGGCGTGGTACATGGGGGGAGGGGTAGAGGTTGTGCTATGCTTCACAAGGAGGGGCCTGCTGAGCTGGTTCTTATGCATGCTTGTCTGAGAAAAGTGGTACCATCAGAACACAGGTACCATTAGAACACAGGTTGGTGGGACTTGGTGTAAACAGATTAGGCAGCCAGTGTTTGCACTGTGCTATTTACTGAAGTTGATTGGTTTATATTGAGGAACAGGGGAGGGCAATGGTGCCAGCCAGATTCTTTATCCTTAGAGAAGGAAGCTCACAGTTGCTGCTGTCAGAGAAGGCCTCCCAGAAGCACAAACAATTTCCCCTCCTACATCCCAGGCATTTTTCAGATTGCTGTTTTCACACTCTTTGGCCTGCCTATAGCAGTGCAGTGCATTTTGGGTTCTATCCCAACCAGTTCAGCTGAGTTTTAAAATTCCAAACTTTAGGGACCTGGTGTGGTATATACCTGTGCTGGTGTTCTAGGGGAGAGTCTGGATGCACTGGGATTGATCCAGGTTGACCCAGAAGAGCAGTTACATGCACACACACACACACACACACACACACACAAAAACACACACACACACGAGGTGGAATTTGGAGCAAAGCACACTAAATAGCCAGTATCTGGGTTAGCTTCCCTCAGCAGGTGTGTCTGTCCCTATGCTGGGGAACAGAGGAGAGAAATGCCACCTGCCTGCTCTTTTGTCCACAGAGAGGCAATGCCACCTCTTTCAGATACACTCCAAGAAGAACAGTCTCTTCTAGTGCATCTTATGTGATCCTCAGATCATGCCATCTGCTCCTGGGTTAATTGCCTGCCTTCTCCACAAAAGCACTGCGGAGCCCTTAGGGCGCAATACCAGCCATGCCACAAAATTCTAAAACTCAAGTCTTTAAGCCCCACTGGTCTCAAAAATTCATAAAAATCAGCTTCCCTCATTTTTCTAGTCAATGACATTGAGGAAGTGTTCTCCTTGTGTGATCACCTGTGCACTCCTCTCCTTCTCTCTCATCTTTCTCTGTGACCAGGGCTCCCCCACCTCCACACCACATGTGATCTGTTCCTCCCCCAAACCACATCTCTGCAACTCCTACCTTCTGCAGTGTGGTCCCTTCTCTCACTCTAGTTGTGCAGTTTGTTCTGTCACTCCTCAGGTAGATTTCTTGGATATTCAGAATGATTTGATATTTTTCTAGCTGTGTTCAAGTGAAGAAGCAAGCCTATGGTCCTCCTCATAGTTTGCCATCTTAGCTTCTCCCCCATTTCGTAGTACTTTAGATCTATGTTATTTTAATTTTGATCTCTTTAAAAGGTCAAATAAATAAAGGTGAAATAATACAATGACTATTAGAACTAATTATCTGTATTAGTAAATAAATGCAGGATCTTAAATCTATAATCATTATTTCATTTAAAATAAAAAGCAACAGTTGACTGTATTTTTGTTACAAATTAAAACTCATTTAAGTCCCTTCAATCTATTAAAAAGTTACCAAAATTCTGTTATGATTCTGTGATAACAGAGCTTTCATTGTTAATATATGAACCTATTTAAGATAATTTTAATTACCAAATGAGAATAGGAAGAAATATTCTGAGCTCCACATACTATCTTGGGACTTTAAAACTTAATCTTGTATTCAATGTTTGAAGAGCTTATATTTTAATAAAATTCTAAGCAATGGGTCTTCAATGATTCTGTTAGTCATTTACACGTTTTCTTCAATGATACTAAAAACTACTTGCCATATACACTTACAGACATGTAGAGTACTTTTCTGGTAGATACCACAGTGGCTGCCACATCCAAGGCCTTTACTATATACATTTGCTGAATGAATGAGTAAATGGCTGGAACGTTTTGTGCATATAGCTTATACATTGATTTCAGAGTGCTGTGACACAGATTTAATTTAGGTCATCTGTTCCTTAATATATGTTACTCAATCTTGGTCCTATCCTTGCTTTTTCAAGGGAAAACATAAGGAGAAATTTGCTTTGGTGCAATGAGTAGGCAGAAAAGACTTTTGGGAGAGAATAAGATTCTCAAGAATGCAGAACTTTATGGTGGGACAACATTGGCAATGTAACTTAAAGTGTTTAAATGTAATGCTGGAGAGCATATTAAAGATAGGATTAGATGCTTTTTTAAAAAGATTTTATTTATTTATTTGACAGACAGAGATCACAAGTAGGCACAGAGGCAAGCAGAGAGAGGGGGAAGCAGGCTCCCTGCTGAGCAGAGAACCCGATACAGGCCTCGATCCCAGGACCCTGGGATCATGACCTGAGCCGAAGGCAGAGGCTTCAACCCACTGAGCCACCCAGGCACCCCGGATTAGATGCTTTTAAGAAGAAATATCTGAAGTTAGTTGAACAAGAAGAATGAGGGCAATGTCCTGGGCAAGAGAACAGTGTGAGCAAAAGTCCCTTGAAAGAAAATCAGGGTAGGAAAATAAAAGTTAAGTCATTGTGGCTACCATTTTGTTATGTAACCCCTCTGTCTCATCAATTCCATATTAACTGCTACCACAAAAAGCTTCCAACAATTATATTTTATACAATCATTTTTCTTTTCATTCAATCATTCAACATATATTGAGCATCTTCTATCTAGATACTATATAAATTACAGGGGAGTACAATGACAGTTAAAGACAATCCTCAATCTTATAAGGAAAGCAAAAGTAAATAATCAATTAAAATGAAAACCTTTACCTTAAAAGTGTAAAGAAAGTGCTGTGGGAATATGTGTAAATGAGTTGCTAATTGTTCTTAAATGAGAAGAAAATTTGAGAGAGGCTTTTCAGAAGAAATAGAGTTTAAGCCAAATCTTAAAAGAAGAATGGGTATAACAGGCAAATGAGGAAGTGGAGTGGAAAGGCTTTTCAAGTGTTGTAAATGGCCTGTTTAAAGAATACTGATGTGGTGTGTTTATGAAGCTATGGTAGCTGGTGTGTTTTATAATCATAGAGTGCATGGCAGTGAGAAGTGAGTTGAGAAGAACAGAGAGGACCACATGCAGACAGTGGATTCTATTCTGCATGCAGGAAAGGGCTATTTAGAATTTTAAGCAGAAAAATAAATTGATTTAATTTACATTTCATAAAGATCACTCTTATGATTCTCTGGAGAATGGCGGGAGAGGCATGGGTGAACAAGAATGAAACCAAGTAGAAGATTTTCAGTCTCTGCCAAGGGACTGAGGTTCCTAAATTAAGGAAGTGCCATATAAAAACAGAGGAGTGGATTGATTCAGAAAATAATAGAATCACTCTCTAAGCTGCAAATGAGTCCCTGTTGTCTAACGAATAAAATATATTTCCCTTACCTTTACACTCCAAACCCTTCATTGTTTACTCTCAATGTATCTTTCTAGCTAAACTATACTTCTAATGATACTTGGGCTCCATGAAATAATTTGCTCTTTCCTTTAGGAATCTTGATTTTTTTTTTTTTCTGTCTAGAAAACGGACACCACACATTAATCAAATGGCACTTTTAACAGTAAATACTTTCCAGAATAAAATCTTATTTATTAAATGAGAGCCTCTATTAAGGAGAAATCAAATCCTATATTTTTTATTCTGTTCACTCACAGTAAACAGAATATCCTGAAATTTTTTTCTGTCAATATATGTGTGAATAAATGCATAAATGAAATATTAGTATTTGACCTAGTATTTGTTTTCCTTTGAAATGCCAAAGCAAGAGCAATTAGCAAAATTGAATGAAGCATCAAAAATATATATACTCTGGTAAATAAACTGGAAAATTTATAAATTCTGTGGGAAAACCAAAATAATGAATTTTATCATATGTGATTATGACTTCACTGGACCTCTTCATGAAACTCTGCCATCTTTGCACCTTCATCAGTAAAAAGCAGTTGACTTTAAGGATTGAAAAAAAAACTTACTTCTGAAAATCTAATCTCTTGTAAATAAGAAAATATTGAAAATTCTATATTTGCAAATAATATATTTCTACCTCAATGCTTTCTTAAAAATAAAAAAGTTCAAGATTCTTTTGAACAAATATAAAAATCATGAAGGTAGAAAATGTAATTGCTTTCGTAATCACGTAAATTCTAATCCTTTGTTGATTTTATCACCTTTTATGAGCTTATGTTTATTCCAAGAGTTTATTTGTGGCTAAAAACAAAGATTCATCCACTTTGTCAAATTGATTATTATAGAAAAATGTTATGACTGTCTGGTGAGAATTTAAGACTAATATGATAGCAGCATTCAGAATCTCTCTTTAAAGGTAACTTCACTGGAATATGATAACATCTATAAATTTTACCACTCAAACATTTACAGACATGTAGCTAACTAAATTTTTATATAAACTCAGAATAGTGTTGCTCTAATGCTTATATGAAATAGAGATATCCATGTTAAATCTAGTAATGCCCTAGGAAAACTTTTGTAGTGAAAGTACAACTCATTTTCATTTATTCTTCTCTCTAAAAGGAAAGATATGTGGGTGTGTATGTGCATGTGTGTCTGTGTGTGTGTGTGTGTATGTGCAGTGGAAAAAGTTAAAAAATATAAATAATAAAAAGAAGGAATTTGGTCCATAATCTAGAAACTATTAAGGATATTTTAATATATGCTCTGTTAGTATTTTTTATTTTATTTTATTTATTATGTATTTTTAAAAATATATCTACATATCATGTTTTAAATATTTGTACTTAAAATTAAACTGCCTTTCCAAATGATTAAATATTCTCCTTCAAATTCATTTTAAGTGCCTCACTATCATACTATTTCATATATGTGTCGTAATGTACTTGATTTTATTCATGTTGCTGGACATGTAGTATGCTTCCAATTCTTTGTGCATAACTATGTTTATGCAGTGCTACTGCTATGCAGATTTTTGCCTCTCCAGATTGTGCATCTTTTTGGCATTTTCTTTTCTTTTTATTTTTTTAAAGATTTTATTTATTCATTTGACGGATAGAGATCACAAGTAGGCAAAGAGGCAGGCAGAGAGAGAAAGGAGAAAGCAGGCTCCCTGCTGAGCAGAGAGCCTGATGCAGCGCTTGATCCCAGGACCCTGGTATCATGACTTGAGCCGAAGGCAGAGGCTTTAGCCCACTGAGCCACCCAGGCGCCCTGGCATTTTCCTTTAATATGAACTGTAGAAATGGAAATGCTTTTCCAATGCAAAATGTGCACACATATATTACTATCAATCTATTTTGATTAATTGAACTATAGAAAGGTTGTACCAATGTACAGTCTTGCCAACAGGGCTTGAGAGCAATAATTTCCCTCACTTCACCACTAAGTTTGTAACTTTAAAGCAATCTTTGCCAATTCAATTGGTACTGGTTATTAAGAAGTTCAGAACACAATTATTCTTGACTCCCATAGGACCCTGTTATCCAAGTTTAAAAAAAAAAAAAAAGCCATACACTTTCACCAAGATAGTTTTTTAAAAAAATTAACTAAATATAAATATTTCTCATATGAAGCATTAAAATTTATAACATTTTAATATAAACTTTATTTATTTATTTATATTTTATTATGTTCAGTTAGTCACCATATAGTATATCATTATTTTTTGATGTAGTTCAGTGATTCGTTATTGCATATAACACCCAGTGCTCATCACAACACATGCCATCCCTAACATCCATCTCCCGGCTACCCCTTTGCTCCACCCCCTTCCCTTTGAAACCCTCAGTTTGATTCCCGGAGTCAGTAGTCTCTCATGGTTTGTCTTCCTCTCTGATTTTCCCCTTCTTCACTTTTCCTTCCTTTCTCCTATGGTCGTCTGTGCTATATTCCTTATGTTCCATATATGAGTGAAACCATATGGTAATTGTCTTTCTCTGCTTGACTTATTTCACTTAGCATAATCCTCTCCAGTTCTATCCATGTCAGTGCAAATAGTGGGTATTCATCCTTTCTTATGGCTGAGTAATATTCCATTTTATATATGTACCACATCTTCATTATCTATTCATCTGTTGAAGGACATTTTGGCTCCTTCCACAGTTTGGCTATTGCGGACATTGCTGCTATGAACATTGGGGTGCATGGGCCCCTTCCTTTAACTACATCTGTATCTTTGGGGTAAATACCTAGTAGTACAGTTGCTGGGTCATAGGACAGCTATAGTTTTAACTTCTTGAGGAACCTCCATACTGTTTTCCGAAGTGGCTATATCAGCTTGCATTCCCACCAACAGTGTAAAAGTGTTCCCCTTTCCCCACATCTTTGCCAACATTTGTTGTTTCCTGCCTTGTTAATTTTTGCCATCCTAACTGGTGTAAGGTGGTATCTCATTGTGGTTTTGATTTGAATTTCCCTGATGGCTAGTGATGTTGAACATTTTTCATGTGTCTGTCAGCCATTTGTCTTCTTTGGAGAAGTGTCTGTTCATGTCTTCTGCTATTTGTTGACTGGATTATTTGTTTTTTGGGTGTTGAGTTTGAGAAGTTCTTTATAGATCTTAGATACCAGCTTTTTATCTTATATGTCATTTGCAATTATCTTCTCCCATTCTGTGGGTGGGGTCTTAGCTTTATTGACTATTTCCTTTACTGTGCAGAAGCTTTTTATCTTGATAAAATCCCCAAAGTTCATTTTTTCTTTTGTTTCCTTTGCCTTTGGAGATGTATTTTGAAAGAAGTTGCTGTGGCTGATGTCAAAAAGATTATTGCTTATGTTCTTCTCAAGGATTTTGATAGATTCCTGTCTCACATTGAGATTTTTCATCCATTTAGAGTTTATCTTTGTGTATGGTGAAAGAGAATGATCAAGTTTCATTTTTCTATACATAGCTGTTGCTAGAACTTCTATACTATGTTGAACAATAATGGTGAGAGTGTGCTCCCTGTCATGTTTCTGACCTTATGGGAAAAGCTCTTAGCTTTTCCCCATTGAGAATATTTGCCATGGGCCTTTCATAGATGGTTTTTATGATACTAAGGAATATTCCCTCTATGCCTACACTGTGAAGAGTTTTAATCAGGAAAGGATGCTATCTTGTTTTAATCAGGAAAGGATGCTGTATTTTGTCAAATGTTTTTTCTGCATCAGTTGAGAGGTTCATATGGTTCTTGTCTTTTATTAATGTGCTCTATCACATTGTTGATTTGTGAATGTTGAACCACTCTTGCAATCCAGGAATAAATCCTATGTGGTCTTGATGGATAATCCTTTTAATCTTCTGTTGGATCCTATTAGCTAGGATCTTGTTGAGTATTTTGGCATCCATGCTCATCAAGGATATTGGTCTGTAATTCTTTTTTATAGTGGGATCTTTGCTTGGTCTTGGGATCAGGGTAATGCTAGCCTCATAGAACGAGTTTGGAAATTGTCCTTTTGTTTCTATTTTTTGAAACAGCTCCAGTAGAATACGTATGATTTCTTCTTTAAATGTTTGGTAGAATTCTCTTGGGAAGCCATCTGGTCCTGGACTCTTGTTTTTTGGGAGGTTTTGATTATTGCTTTAATTTTGTTACTGGTTATTGGTCTATTCAGATTGTTTTAGTCTTGGTAGTTTATAAATTTCCAGGAAGGTACTGATTTCTTCCAGGTTATTTGATTTATTGGCATATAGTTCCTGGTAATAATTTTTTTTAAGATTTTATTTTATTTATTTATTTTTTTATTTGAGAGAGTGAGAGAGAACATGATAAGGGAGAAGATCAGAGAGAGAGGCAGACTCCACATGGAGCTGGGAGCCCAATGTGGGACTCAATCCCAGGACTCTGGGATCATGACCTGAGCTGAAGGCATTTACTTAACCACTGAGCCACCCCCACACCCTCTGGTAATAATTTCTAGTAACTATTTCTATTTCCTTGGTATTAGTCCTGATCTTTCCCCTTTCATTCATGATTTTATTAATTTGGGTCGTTTCTCATTTCTTTTGGGTAAACTGGCCAGAGGTTTATCGATCTTGTTGATTCTTTCAAAGAACTAGCTTCTAGTTTCTTTCATCTGTTCTACTGTTTTTCTGGTTTCTATTTCATTAATTTCTGCTCTAATCTTTATTTTTTCTCTTCTTCTGCTTGGTTTAAGTTTTATTTGCTGTTCTTTCTCCAGCCCCTTTAGGTCTAAGGTTAGATTGTGGATTTGTTTTTTTTTTTTTTTCTTTTTACTTTTTTGGGAGAGGCTTGGATGGCTGTATATTTCCTCCTTAGGACCTCCTTTGCAGTATCCCATAGGTTTTGTACTGATGTGTTTTCATTCTCATTGGTTTCCATGAATTTTTAAAGTTCTTTCTTAATTTCCTAGCTGACCCAATCATTCTTCAGCAGGACACTCTTTAATTTCCTTCCAAATGTTTTTCTTGTTCTTGAGTTCCAGCTTCAAAGCACTGTGGTATGATAACATGCCGGGAATAATCTCAGTCTTTTAGTTTTGGTTGAAGCCTGATTTATGAGCCAATATGTGGCCTATTCTGATGAATGTTCTGTGAGCACTTGAGAAGAATGAGTATTCTGTTGTTTTATGATGGAATGCTCTATATGTATCTATAAGGTCCATCTGGTCCAATGTGTCATTCAAAGCTCTTGTTTCTTTGTTAGTCTTCTGCTTAGATGATCTGTCCATTGCTGAAAGTGGGGTGTTGAGGTCTCTACTCTTAATGTATAATTATCAATTTGATTAACAGTTGGCTAATATATTTGGCTGCTCCCATGTTGGGGACATAGGTATTTACAGTTGTTAGATTTTTCTTGTTGGATAGACCCTATAAGTATGACATAGTGTCCCTCTACATCTCTTACTACTGTCTTTGGTTTAAAATCTAATTTTTTCTGGTATGAGAATTGCTACCTCTGCTTTCTTTTGAGGTCTGTTGGCATGACAAATGGTTCTCCATCCCCTTGCTTTCAATCTGAAGGTGTCTTTAGGTTCAAAATGAGTCTCTTGTAGACAGCATATGGATGGATCTTGTATTTTTATCCAATCTGCAACCCTGTGCTGTTTCATGTGCTCATTGAGGCCATTCATGTTGAGGACAACTATTAAAAGACGAATTTAGTGCCATCATATTGCCTGTAAAGTCTGTGTTTCTATAGATTGTTTCCATAAATTTCTGGTCTATATTATTCTTAGGGTGTTTCTTCTTTTATAGAATCCCCCTTAATATTTCGCAGGGATGGCTTGGTGGTCACATATTCTTTCAGTTTCTGCCAGTCTTGGAAGCTCTTTGTCTCTCCATCCATTCTGAATGACAGCCTTGCTGGAAAAAGTATTCTTGGCTCTATATTCTTCTCATTTAGTATCCTGGATATGTCTTGCTAGCCCTTTCTGTCTTGCTATGTCTCTGTGGACTGGTCTGACGTTATTCTGATGTTCCTCCCTCCATATGTAAGAAATCTTTTCTGACTAGTTACTCTCAGGATAACTTCCTTTGTTCTAAGGTTTGCAAGTTTTACTATTATATGCCAGGGTGTTTGTCTGTTTTTATTGTTCCTGGGTGGAGTCCTCTCTAACTCTTGGACACGGATGCTCATTTCTTTCCCTAGACTAGGGAACTTCTCAGCTACAATGTACTGAAATATACCTTCTAGCCCTCTCTGTTTCTCCAGCCACTCAGGGATCCCAGTAATTCTGACATTGGAACATTTCATGGCATCAGTGAGCTCTCTAAGTCTGATCTCATGGGCTCCTAGCTGCTTATCCTTAGCCTTCTTGGCTTCCTTCCTTTCTATTACTAATTTGTTCTTCCGTCTCATTTACCCTGGCTGTTAGAGTATCCAGTTTAGACTGCATCTCATTCATAGCATTTTAAAGTTCAGCCTGGTTAGATCTCACTTCTGCCCTCAGAGATTCTTTATTGTCACTAGTGGTTTTCTCAAGCCTCACTATCAATGTCATAATTGCTACTCTGAAATCTATCTTGCTTATATCCATATCCATTAGGTGTGTGGCAGAGGCCATTGCCTCTGGTTCTTTTCTTGTTGGGAGTTCCTCCTCCTAGTCATTCTTTTGAAGGATGGTTGAGGGAATGTAGAGTCCAAATTATCAGCCATGACTCAAGCAAGATGGGCCCTAGGAAAATCTGGAGCACCAGAAACCACCACCGAATAAACAAAGCCAAAATGAAACAGAAGAGTAAAATTTATAAAATTTAAAAAAAATTGAAAAAAATTTTAAAAAATTTTAAAAGGGGGTGAGCAGATGGGGGGCTATAATCTCTTAATGTGGAGAAAGTAGGGTGTTTCAGTTGTTCCTGGGTATATTTTGTTCTGTTTGTAGAGGACACTACTTCCCAAAATTACAAGGAAAATAAAACTTGTGTATATACATATATAAATATAAAGGTAGTATTGAGTAAGGAAAAAAGAGTACAATGAGGCATATATCTATAAAAAATACAGGTGTGAAAAAGTACAAGTTAAAAAGCTACAATGAAATATATAAGTTAATATATTAGACATCTAGTTGAAATAAGAAAAAGGTAAAAAGAAAAAAAAACAGAGATACAGCATAGAGAAAGAATAAAGAAAAAGAATTGTATCTAAAAAATAATCAAAACGTGAGGCAATGCCTTGAGCTCAATATACTGTTTTTTTCCTGGTGTTGGGCTTTTGCAGTTATATGGGGGCCATAGGGTTGTGTTCCTCTTGTTCTTTCAGCTTGTCTTCTGGGGGAGTGGCCTGCCATGCTGTTTCTCAGGCAACCCTGCTTAAGTAGAACTGCCCTACCCCTGTCAGGTGGCTGGGCTTAGTGGAAACCGTTTTGTTTTGTTTTGTTTTGTTTTTTTGCTTTTGTTCTCTAGTGGCTTTCCATACCTCTTCTGCTGGTATGGAAAGGTGTGGAAAAATGACCACACTCAAACCTCTGGCCCAGAGTGAGAAATCTCAGTCTGTTATCTTCACTTAACCCTCTAAGACACATAGTCTCCTTTTCTGTTGCTGAAAACCACAGCCTCACACATTGCATGCCCACAGTGACTCAGTGGTTGTCTCAGGGCCCTAGGTGTGTCCCTGCCCTTCATGTTTCTAAAACCATGAGTGGCTTCAGGCTTGTCGGGGCTTGTGTGCATGGGTACACCTACAGCTCTTGGATCCTGCCTGGCCACTGCTCTAAAGCCCTTTCCAGGCCACTACCTCCCTGCAAGTTTTTGCCTATCCCCAGTGCTGGACACTTTTGTGCTCTGGTGCTATATCATTTTTCAGATGCCCCCTTATGGAGGCTCCCCCCCATTTCTGTTTACCTTTCAGTATCTTTCTGCAGATTCACAACTCTGCCCTTCCCACCTTGTGACAGGCAGTGTTTTTCTGCTTGCAAAGATCCAGATATATATTCTTACATCTCAGGCTGATTTCATGGGTGTTCAGAATGGTTTGATAGATATCCAGCTAAATTCAGGGGACCAGTTGAAATGGGATCCCCTACTCCTCTGCCATCTTGCTTCTCTCCTTATAACATTTTTAAACAGTAGATGATATTGGGTTTAACATTTACTTTGAAGCCCAGATATCTTATATACAGTCTCTTTGGGGTCTGTTATATTATCTATGATTAGTTTTATTTTGTAATGTTGTTTTCTGTTGAGAGATTTAATTTATCACATTCTAACCTTCCCACAATATGAGGTGGCTTCAAGGTGGCTGGGTATTTTGGGATGTGTAAAAGAGTCCATATGGGATTAAGGAAAAACAAAGTGTATCTTTTCAAACTTAGAAGGATTTTAAAAAGCAAAACAAAAACAAGTTCTTGTTTTCTAGGCAGAGAGCATCAGTAACAGCAAAAAACAACAACAACAACAAAAAAACCTATTGTGTATGAATTGTTGCATTGAGGTAAAAGGACATAATGAATTATAATAATGTTTATTTTGTATGTTGTGGAGCATGTGGACTTTATAATTTAATTCTTACAACAACTATAGGTGGGATATAATTATGAGTTTTGTTCCCAAGTCAGAAACCTCTGGCTGAAAAATTACATATTATTTGATACAATTCACAAAGTAAGTTACTGTCTGACCAAGGATTCAACCCTAAGTCTTAACTGAAGTCTAATTCATAGGGCTAGAAGGAGGCCTTTGTTTCAGGGGTTGTCCTGTAATAACCTTAGGAAACCAAATCTAGCAGTAGTTAAATTATTTGCCCAGAGTTATTTAGGGAATCAAGGGAAAAATCAAAATGTGCTTATTTCTCTATGAGAAACACTATATATATATACACACATATACATATGTATATATATAATGTCTATAAACACACACCATATATATACATATATATACATAATGTATATATATACATAATATACATAATGTATATATATACATAATATAATTTTCTGAAATATGTTGCATCTGATCGACTGTACCAGCCCAGTCCAATAAAAATATGTTGCATGCTACATTTGTAATTTGATATTTTCTGGTTAGATCACCTTTAAAAATGTCATGGAAAGTATGTGGAGAAATTGGAACACTTGCACCCTGTTGGTAGGAATGCAGACTGGCACAGCTGCTATGGAAAAGAATATGGACATTCTAAAAAGTTAAAATTAGAATTAACATATTATTCAACAATCCAACTTTTGGATATTTGTGCAATAGATTGAAATCAGGGACTTGAAGAGATAGTAGCAGTATTGTCATCTGTTGCATTGTCATACACTAATTATTAAGCAGCAGAAAGAGAGATTAAGGAAAACAAATTCCATTTACAATTCCACTAAAAATAATAAAATACCTAGGAACAAACTTCACCAAAGAAGTGAAAGACCTGTAATCTGAAAACTCTAAGGCACTGATGAAAGAAATTGAAGATGACACATTAACCAAAATATGGAAACAAACTTAACATCCATTAGCAGAGAAATATATAAAGAAACTGTGGCATATTGATACAAAGGAATACTGTTGAATTTTGAAAACAAGGAAAATTCTATAATATGTGAGAACATGAATATATTCTTCATAATATTAAACTGAATGAAATAAACCAGTCCTTTTTGTCCCAAAGAGGACAAATACACCATGATTCTGCTTATATGAATGAGGTATCTAAACAGATTCATAGAATCAGAGTGAATGATTGTTACCATGGGAGATATAAATAGGAAGTTATAATCAACAGGCATGAAGTTTCAGTCAAGCAAGATGAATTCACTTTAGAGATATTCTATACAGCTTTGTTCCTAAAATGAACAATAATATATTATTAAAATTTTGTTGAGAGTAGGTTTCATATTAAGTGTTCTTGCCAAAATTTAAAAAGAAGTTTGAAAACAATTATTTTACTTGAAACCACAGACTTCTTCAGTAATTAATGTCAAAATACAATTTATACTATCTTGAACCAGATATATTGTGAAGCAGCAGTTCTATTTATCCACTTTCACAAAATAGATTTGAAAAAGAGCATCATTATTATGTTAGTGAATGAGGTGATTTAGTAGCACATTGCCTCACCTAAAATGCTCATTATTCTTTTATCTTCAAGAAACTTAAGGCCCTTGAAAGCTGTGTGTACATACTCATAGTATACTGAAACATCTGGACTATGTGTATAATGATCAAGGACCTTAAATTTCTCAAAGCTAGGAAAATAGTGTGTATTTTACTTGAAGACACAAGCACACACACAAAATAAATGGCTATCCTTTTAAATTGCCCGGCTATGTTTCTCACACTTTAGAATGTTTCAGAATCTTATTTTACATAAAATAAAAATATGATGTGAGTTTCTCCTAAAAATCTTATGTGTGAGAAGATTCAGATTAACATTGGTTTTAAATTTCATCATAAAACTAACTGCTAAGTTATATGTAAAAGACAGTCATCCAATATATTATGTACTGATGTAAAACTGACCAACTGATAAATTAATTTAGGTTCTTTTCTTTTTCTAAGGTTATTGGTAATAATAAGTAAGTAGTAAAAGACATTGTGATGTTCAGCTTTCATTCAGAGTAATCTCCAACGCATGATTTTTCTATTCCCTCTTTTGAAACTTGGGTTTTCGGGATGCTTCCATACTGCAAATTTCATTTTGAGATTTAATCATACCAACTATTGCAGTTTGACACAGATAACTTTTTTCCCTGTTTTATTAAGAAATAATTGACTTACAGGCATATTGTGGAGATATGGGTTTTGTGCCAAGCTACTTCAATAAAACAAATATCACAATAAAATAAGTCAAGTTAATTTTTTGGTTTTCCAGTTCATAAAAAGCTATATTTATACTATACTGTAGTTTTTAAAATATGCAATAGTGTTATGTCTTTTTTAAAAACCCCAATATACATGTCTTAATTAAAAAATACTTTATTGCTAAAAATGCTAACCATCATCTGAGCTTTCTATGATGCATAATCTTTTTGCCAGAAAAGGGTCTTACCTCAATGTTAATGGCTCCTGACTGATCAGGGTGGTGTTTGCTTAAAGTTGGGGTATCTTTGGCAGTGTATTAAAATAAAACAATATAGTTTTCCACAAAGACTGACTTTTATTTTCATAAGTAATTTCTCTGTAGCATATGATACAGATTGATAACGTTCTACCCACAGTAAAACTTTTTTCAAAATTAGAGTCTATTCTCTAAACCCCTTCCACTGCTTTGTCAACTAAGTTTTTGCAATATTCTAATTCTTTTGCTGTCATTTCAACAATCTACACAGCATCTTCACCAGAGTCAATTCCGTCTCCAGAAACCACTTTCTTTGCTCATCCATAAGAAGCAATTCTTCATCCATTAAAGTTTTTACATGAGATTTCAGCAATTCAATCACATCTTCAGGCCTGCTTCTAAATCTAGATAATGAAAAAAACTTGAAATATTGTGAGAATTACCAATATGTGACACAGAAACATGAAGTGAACAAAGATTGTTTCAAAAATGGTGCCTGCCAATAGACTTGCTTGATGCAGCGTTGCCACAAACTTTCAAATTGTAAAAAACATGATATCTGAAAAGTGAATAAAGTAAAGTATAATAAAATAAAACAAGGTATGCTTTCTATCACTGTATAAGTTTAAGACATACAGCACTAGAGTTTGATTTAAATTTATTGTGAAAGAATACCATAGTAAGTTCAGCTAACATCCACCTTCTCATATAGATGCAATTGAAAGAAAAGAAAAAAAAAAACCAGCAGAATAAAAAAGAAAAAATTTGTGATGAGAACTGTTAGGATTTGCTCTGTTAATTACTTTCCTATATATTATACAACAGTGGTAGCTGTAGTCATCACACTGAACATTACATCCCTAGTCCTTATTTATCTTATTACTTGAAGTTTGCACCTTTGGACCACCTTCCTCTAATTTCCCCTCCCCCACACCATCTGCCTCTGGTAATCACAAAACTGATCTCTATTTTTATGATTTTGGATTTTTGTTTATTTGGTTTTGTTTAGATTCTGAAGATAAGAGAGATCATAA